>CAJNDS010002143.1:258060-276171 GCA_905221605.1 Symbiodinium natans | reverse complement strand
CACGCACACGCACACGCACACGCACACGCACACGCACACGCACACGCACACGCACACGCACACGCACACGCACACGCACACGCACACGCACACGCACACGCACACGCACACGCACACGCACACGCACACGCACACGCACACGAACACGCACACGCACACGCACACGCACACGCACACGCACACGCACACGCACACGCACACGCACACGCACACGCACACGCACACGCACACGCACACGCACACGCACACGCACACGCACACGCACACGCACACGCACACGCACACCCGCGCACACGCGCACGCACGCACGCACGCACGCACGCACGCACGCACGCACGCACGCACCCACGCACCCACGCACCCACGCACCGACGCACCCACGCACACACGCACACACGCACACACGCACACACGCACACACGCACACACGCACACACGCACACACGCACACACGCACACACGCACACACGCACACACGCACACACGCACACACGCACACACGCACACACACACACGCACACACGCACACACGCACACACGCACACACGCACACACGCACACACGCACACACGCACACACGCACACACGCACACACGCACACACGCACCCGCGCGCGCGCATTTTTACACCCCTCCCCCCAAGGACTACGTGCTCCTCACGGTCCAGAACCTGCAGTTCGAACCAAGCAGCCAGGGATACCTACACATCTACAGCGGCTGCAGCCACTTGTTGAAGGATTTGCCGACCCTGAACCCGTGAACCCGATGGCCCACAAAGGCCTCGACCCCCGAAGTGCATGACAGTCGGAGCCACCAAACTTACTGCATCGACCCGTGTTTTTGAGCTTACCCCCGCTGTTGAAACAAGTCGGCAAGAGTGTGATAGGGATTCTGACGAGCACCGCGGAAACAACCCTGGAATTGAGGGCTCATTCGGTTTTGTCATGTGCAGTGTTGCACTCCCGGCGACAGGCAAGATACAGGAAGCAAATACGGGCTGAGGTTCTCGAGGTGTTTGCTGCTTGCAGGGAAGAAGGTGGCCCTCCTGATTCCCCCTTGGAAGCCTTAAAGCTGATTAAAGCCCCTACCATGGTGAGGTGAGAACTGCCAGGACTGTTATGCAGGCGCCGGGGGTAGTGCCAAGTTGTGATGGGCTGAGAGTAGGGTCAGGTCCATGTCGTCCTGCGGTGGCCATGATATCACCCCACTATCAGGGCAGGCATGGTGTCCTACCCACATTGCATGACGTGGTGCATGATGCGGGCATTCTAGGAATGGTTTAATCAATGTCCGGCAGACTGGGTAGTCCGCATAAAAAGGGTAGCGGACCTCAGTCCCTCAAGCAGTCGTAGATGGTCCCATGGATGCCAAGCCTCTCTTTGCTAACCTTGGGAAGCCCGCAGCCAAAACCCTAAAGTGAGAAAGCAAGATTACGTGCAAGAATAGTGAGGAACACTGCGATGCAAGAAAAAGAGAAAGTTTGAGTACGCCATGAGTAATGTCTTATACCGTGCTCGTCAACGAACCATTCTCAATATTCTGCAAACCATCAAAAGCTTAGTCGCTCAGCTGGCTTTCTGGTTTTCACGCCTTTTGCTCCTGCCAGTATCGATCGTGCTTGTTCCTCCGTTGTTTCTCGTCTTTTCTTACTCGCTTTTAATGTTTCTTCACTGGCTTGGCTCTGTCAAAAACCCATAGGTCCCTGTAGCACCCCTTGGCATGGCAACCCACTGTGCTGGCAGACCGCAGAAAGCTGCAACTGTACCGTACATAGTGACATTGATCCAGCTTGTCGCGGCTCATGCTTGCACAACCTGGAAAACACGGGCCGTCCAAGCTGTGTGAACCGTGGCCCAGTGCATTCTCCGAGCTTCGCCACAGGCACCGGGCAATCACTGCATCCCGTGCGACTGCCAAGTATGTGCGGTAGCACGGACACGCAGTCTGTGCCCTTGCTGCATTTGGCAGCATGTTTCTCTTTTCAAATTCGGAAAGATGGAGTTCATGGACCAATTTCCCGTTGCTTGGTGTTCGAGACTCTATGACGTGACCTGACCGGTCGATAGACATTGATACTTTGATTTGATTTTGTCGCGGTTCGATGCCATGTCCCGATTCTACCACGTCGGAGCGGGAGAAGGTCGGAGGTGAGAGGTGGGGCCAGGTGGGGAGGAGGAATGAAAGGTGGAAGTGAGGAAGTGAGGCGGGGAGAGCGCCCGCGCACCTTTTCGATCAACACCTAGTCACCTAGTACACACCCCACTGAGTGTCGAGAACAGCTCCGTGTGTTGCAAGTCGTCGCCCTCGCCTAGCGACAGCTGCGCCGGCAGTCTCTGTGATCACTTTTATATTGAATAATGCGCAGCAGCTCTAGCAGGCACCTGCAACAAAAACGGGGGCAACCCGCTCCAAGGTCTACGGCTTGTTATACAACCCGGGTGATGGCGCCGCACCCAGAGTTCAGAATCCTGTTCAGCAGCAACAGGGCATTCACGATGTTCAGTGGGCAGCACCCCTCATCCCTAGAATCCCTTTTCAACTGCAATTGCCGCAATGGACTTCAGTGCCATGTGCACGTGTCACCGAGGCGCGTACGACACAACCTTCAATTGCGTTGACTCACTGGACACCTACTGGGAACAGTACGGTAGCAATGATTTGTTCGCCACTATCATGCGGGTATCCATAGCTGGGCTCATAGCAACTTCGGCTGCAAGCATGTCGCGCTTCACTTTGGGATCGCAGCACAGTTTGGGGGGATGAGAGCATTAGTTGGGAAGGCCTCAGGTGGGGTTTGCCCATGACTGCCCATGGCCCTCATAACGAGGTTCTCGTGGTGATCACGCTGGGCTCTTTCATCTACCTGAGAGTGTGCAAGAGGGAGGTCCACCCATCCTACGACATGGCCTACAACAGTTCAAGCGTGCGATCATCGCGAGGCAAGATAGTAAGAAAATGCCGCTGGGGATGCAGGATCTGCTTTGGGCCTTTGTTTGTCCGTGTGCTCTGCCCCCGTGCGGCGCGTTGCGGCGGCTGCCCTTAAATGTCGACGGCAAGCCGAAGACAACACCTCCCGCACAGGCGATGGCACGCAGCCTGCAATCACGAAGGAGCAGGTGGGGTGGTCCAAACCTGAAGTGCAAAGCAAAGCGGCCATGCTTCATTCATGTGCACTGGGAGGTTGCTCAGCATTGGGCCCCATTACAGTAGGGCTTACGGCTTACGGTGACTACAAGGTTTTTGGGGCTTGTGGGGCTTGGGCCTGCAGTCTCTCTGCACGCGTGTACTGACTGCAGCTTGCCCACGTGCAGATGAACCAGTCGTTGGTCCCTTCACTGCTATTGTCAGCTGAATGATATGACAAGTCATGTGAGAAGTCGTTTTGCGCTGCTTGTTTACGCCACGATCGTTCAGAAAATCACCGGCACTGGGCGGTTGATCCTGAAAAACACCAAACCAACTTGATCAAGATGCTGGGGTATGGCTACCCATGAGCCGGTGAGGGCACGACTGCCCATGCCAGGTTGAAGCCTGGTTGCCTACCGTTCAGCTGGAAGAGGACGGTCGTGAGCTCGAACCGGTTGATGGATCGAGCTGGGCATATATATATATATATCTGTGTGTGTGAGTGTGAGTGTGAGTGTGAGTGTGAGTGTGAGTGTGTGTGTGTGTGTGTGAGTGTGAGTGTGAGTGTGAGTGTGAGTGTGAGTGTGAGTGTGAGTGTGAGTGTGTGTGTGTGTGTGTGTGTGTGTCTGTGTGGTCATATGTACATAGAGAGATATGTACAATGTCGGAAGGGTTGGAGCGTACATGCAGTATATAAGGCTCGGCAAGATCACAGTGATTAAGGGAGGCGACTGGGATTTGGATCCTGCGCTAAAACCTCGTTCATTCAACTGGATGCCTGGCATGCCTAACGCCGCCGACGCAGACTTTCCCGAAAAACGGCTAGTTTCCTTGCCTGTTTTGCTCGGGGGCGATGGGCGTCGCTGACCAGGAGCAGACGTGTTCCGTTTGTCTCGACACCGTGGGGCCTGGTGATGAAGCACGTAGGCTTCAGTGCCAGCATGCCTCCTGGACGAGTGAGAGTTGGGTTTCGGGTCACACAGCCTATTTGGGACCATTGTCAGGAGGTTTAAGTCTTGGGGGCTTGTTTTGCTGTTGAAGTCTTTGGATGTTGGGCTTGCTGTGTCGACTGCCATCAACACATCGGGACTTACATCTAGGTGGTGCAGGAGGTCCATCGGGGGGCGGGCGGGGTGGGGGTGGTGGGCGGGGCTATAGGCAACGCGGATTAGGCAACGTAGTGTTACAGTTGGGCTACTGTGTGCAGCTGAACAAACAGCCGCTTCCAGAGTTGTGCCTTGTTTTTTTTGCCACAAGCTGTCTGGCATTCGGGCCAGTCCTGCCAAAACCCTACGAGAAAACCCCGAGCCCTGAGCTGACCAGTAGATTGGGGGTGAATACGGCCACTAAGGGATTAGTGTTGACTTGAAGTGTCTTTCCCATACCTCGACTTGTCCCTGCAGCACTGCGTGCAGTGCACCTATAGGCTTGAGACAAAGAACATGCAAGGCTTTCCACGCCGAGTGCATCATGACCTGGTGTGTACACCGTGGGCAGCAAGTTATCGAGTGTCCCATGTGCAGACAGCGGCATCAAACTGCGATGGCGGCCGGGTTGCAGCTTAGTTCTCTTGGAGGGTTGCGTTGGATTTGGGTTTACAATGGCTTACACATGGTTCTCGTACATTGGCCTCAAAAGGAACTTTAAGGATGTGCATTTGCGAGATTCTTTGCAGTCGCAGGTCTGTTGGGACAGGAGAAGACGATAGTTAGAGGCATGGCAGAGTGGTCAGAGGTGTCAGATTCTGCAAGGAAAGCCTGGAAAAGATGGTTGATGCCAGACACAACGAAGTTCCGAATAGCCGCCGTCACTCAAACCTCACACGGATTCAGCCCAAACAAACCCCGCAGCGGAAGGCTCTAGCAAAGAAAAAGAGATTGTTTACCGTGTATAATTAGGCAGACTAAGCCAAAACTAAAACTCCGAAGAAAACTTCCAGGTTCAACCCGATCCCCCTAGAGCCTGAAAACCCTTGACGTCAATGCCATAGTAATGCCCTCAAGCTTAAACTCTCAAAACGCGTTAAAATTTCAGGAAGCGAGGGTGCTCCATCCCGGCCATGAAGCCCTGACGGCCGCAAAACCAAAAAGCAAAGAGCTCCCAAAACCTACCAAGACCCGAAACTCCTAACCCTTCACCTTACATCCCTAAACCCCCGGCCCTCAACCCTGCATGAAGCAGGGTTTACTTTTGGGGGTACAAGAAATATAAACCCTACTTCACATGCCTTTCCTGAAGGCAGAGTCCCCGCCAGCTCCGGCGCCGAACGTTGTTGGTGCCGTTTGCAAACCGCTCGGGTTCAAAGGGTCGCAAGATTTGGGGATGCTTGTGTAGTGTTTTGGAGTGTTTCTTGGGTGTTTTCCGATGTTAAAACGTCGGCCTCTGGAATGTTAGAGCCCTTGAAACGCGTGGGGTTCTTCGATGCTAGAAGGTTTATAGAGCTCAGGGCCATGGTGCAAGGGGCTTGGGATGGGATTCCCAGGATGGACGCGGGGTTTCTGCATGCTTTTCTGCGGCTTCCTTTCGATTTCGGGTTGAGGGTTCAAGCATGCTGGTGCTCACCAACCCTGCCCCAGAAGCCCAAGTGATGCTCTATAAGGGTTAGGGTGTGCCGCGGAGGGGGGGGGGGGATTAGCAGCCAGACTCTTCTCACACAGCACAATAGGACAGCTCCAGCGGACGTTTGGGCAGGGCGCACAGACAAGGACACAATCCCTGGGCGAATGTTTGCGCGTGCCCACTGAAACACTCATTGTAACGTAGGCAATGCAGCTTCGACAGACCTGACACCCTTGGACCTTCATCCGCAGGTGCAAGTCATGAGGCTGCCGATCCTGAGGCAGCTGAACTTTGACCCAGCCACATTTAGCCACATTTTCCAGCGGTGCATCGTTAGATCTGCTTGGTCGGCACACGAGAAATGCTCAATGATAGGCTTCCGGTCTTCACAAGTCGAGCAGACCTTTAGCATCTGCCACCTGTGCGTCGTCTTTGGGTCTCCCAACGGTCCCTTCGACCGGTTAGGCGGGGTTGCGGCCTTGCGATGCCAGCGTCGCAGTCCTCACATCGTCGTGTTGCCGTAACTTGCTTTAGATTGGAGTTTACTAGTCGCTAGTCTTTTGCATCCTTTTGCTGCGGCGTGATGGGAGAACTGGCCGAAAGCTGCAAAGCAGCCATGGATCAGCATTGGCCCGGGGACTCAAGAGTTCTCGTGCCATTTAGCACAGTACCCACACAGGCCATGAGCAGTGCTTGCGCGTGCGAGATCTTTTGGAGAGATGTGCCAGCATGTGTATCAGACCATGCCTGTGGAACATGAGTTTTCGAATCACAAGAACTGCCTTGGGAATCTTCTGCATTTTCTGGCTTCGTCCACCACCTGCGAGATGAAGTAATATGCAAAGGTGCATCGGGATTTGAAATTTGGTCGTCTGGCATGCTTCCGACGGAAAAGACCGGCTCCTAAGCAGTACGGCAAGCTTACGCCGCGGGGCGAATATGAACCTATGTCAGCCTTTGACGAAGCAAGCGGACGGCTCTCTCACAGTCACGTAGCGCACGAAGAGTTGTTTTCAACGGGCTGGCACATCCACTCAAGTCAGTGAGCCAGTTGATGTAGATAACCACCTGTTGGGCGCAGAATAATAGTAATAGAAGTAATAGAAATAATAATAATAATAATAATGATGTCAATAAGAATAGAAGTGATGTGCCGGGGGCCCGTCTGATGTATCTCAGCAGGCCTGAGGCCCCTTGAGATGATTCCTGGACAGACTTGGAAGGCAGGCCATCCTAAACTCACCACCACATTACTATTATTATTACTACTAGTATGATTAAATTATAAATATTATCATGGTTATTATTATGATTATGATTATTATGATTATGATGATTTGGTGCTAACAGACAAAGCTGAAGCTGCAGCATCCATGTCAGCTGGCCTTGCTGCTCCCAGTCACAGGGCTTCCAGTTCAGCAGTAGCGCAGGCTTCCTGCTCTAGCCCAGGGCTGGTGTGTTCCTGCAAGGGAATGCTTGCACCTGCTGTGGAAGCGGCCTGCCTATTGTTGTGAGCGGCAACCTTTTAATACGGTCAAGTGAAAAAGAAGCCAGTGCCACTGCTCTTCGGGTTTAGACTTTGTTTGAAGTTGGAGAGGAAAAAGGGCTTGGTGGTTGACGGAAAGTCGCGCTGACATGGGCGCTGTCAGCCTCGGTAGCCTTGAGTCATTGAGCCGGGTCGGGGGGTGCAGGCGCTCGGCTGGAGCATCATGAGCAGCAAGCAAAAGCCTTTGAGCCAAGTTGGGGGATGCTGTCATCAGCTGAAGAAGGCCTTGAGCTAGGTTTGGGGATGGAGGCACCCAGCTTGAGCATCATGCGCATCAACTGCATCGGCTGGGAAGGTAGGGGACGGCGCCCAGCTGGAGCACCATGAGCATCGATGCAGGCGCCTGGCTGGAGCATCATGAGCATCAGCAGAGTCAGCTGGGAACATCCGCAAAACATCGCAACAAAAGCGATGCGAGCAACTTAATGACTTAATGTCAACCTGCAGCTCATCGTTGCGAATCACGGTTTGATGAGCCATGTCGAAGCTCCCCAAACCTGGAAAGGAAGGAGGCAACCGGCTGCATGAGCAGCTGCGAAGACCTTGGGGGATGAAGGTGCCCGGCTGGAGCATGAGCTAGGCCTTGAGCCGGGTTGGCATCGTGGACCGCAGGCCATGCTCACAGGGATCCTGGGACGCCTCGATAAGGGGGGTGGGAGGTAGATGCCCGCTGTCATCCAGTTCTGAAGAAGCATCTTTTTCGACACATGCATCTTGGGGAAGGCTACACGAGATCATCCCGCAGAAGCATGAACAATGTGCGGGTTGCACTGATCCATGCAATGCTTCACATGTTGAAAGATTCAGCGGGAGAAACAGAGGCACTGTATGGATGCCCCAATAAACCAGGCAGCTGTCTTCGACTGCACACACTGCGTTGGGAACTTGCCCGATCATCTGCCCACACACTTTTGCTGCAATCCAAACGGTCCCCAGCAGCTGAAACCCCATTCCTGAACCTATGGTACTCATAAATTCCAAAGCTGCGGCTCGCACGCCCAGAGTGGGTCGGGGCGGTCAGCGGAGGGCTGAGTCAGAAGAGTTGAAACATGTCTGAACTTGATGCTGCAGCTCCTGGCTTGAAGATGCCATGCAGTCGGCTTCTCGGGACCTATGGATGAGGACTGGGAGTGCCTGTGGGGGAAGCGCTGCTTGGTAGTCAGGATGACAAGTTGGCGTAGATGTGTGCTTCAGGCTCGCGGACGGCGTCATGCCCTGCAATCCCCTGCGTGAAAAATGAATCTACGGAATTTAAGCGACACATGTGATGAGTGCTGGTGGGGAGAGGCCAGCCCGACATGGCTGCACAAGGTCACCTTTCTTGTGACGCCATCCCCGAAACCTTGGCCCCAAAGAGCCCCCCAGCAGCAGAATGATTGGAGGAGTGGTCGCGTGCGGAGCAGAGGGAGCAGGCCATGCACACGCTCTTGTGAGGTGGTAGGGGCTCGCTTCGACAGGCTTGTAGGAAAATTGTTTTGCGGTGTTGTATCATGAATTTGCGGGCGCGTATTGAGGTGTCGCTGAAGGCCCAAGTGACGCTGCTGAAGCAGCCACTTGCTCAGCCGTACTGTGCTGTGGAAGCTGCCACGGCCGGTTTGCATCGTCTCTTCAGGCGCCAGGATGCACCATGTTGGTCTGCAGCGTCCGTTTTGTTTTTTGGATTGTAGCAGTCGAGTTGCGTTCCACACAAGTCAGATTGCCATGTTTCCCAGGTCTCACGCCGCGGCCCAGGCAGAGATCTCCAAATTGCGGCGAGAGCTCGCGCAGAGGACTTTCATGCCCTCACGATTTGGAATCGACTGGGGGGGACTGCTCCAGGCTCAGGATAGGCTGGGTAACGCCGTGCCGCCCGTGCCGGGCAAACGGTTGCATCGTGTGCCTTGAAGCCTGGGCAGTTTTGCAAGAGAGTGGGTCCACGGCCCCATCAGTATATCTCAGTATCATTTCAGGGAAGGCTTTCCGCGGAAGCTTGCCGTAGCTTGAGTGGCCAGCTGCGCGGCTGCGCAAGGAGTTCCAGCATCGTGCCTCACATCTTCAATTTTTCAAGCCGGCAACGACCAGAGTCGTATTATGCGGCCAGGCGGCAAGCTGAAAGAGTCCCACAGTTGAGCAAGCGCTGCTAGGATCCTGAAGCGAATGGCTTCTCAGAACTCCTATCTCCTATACAATACCGAGAGCCGAGATCTCGAAAGAACCTGACGGCGATTGAGCTTGTCACGATTTCCCAAGTACTACCAAGCACTGTGCACCTAAGGTGGGAGATGCAAAAGACCCTGACACGGAGCGTAGCACGTACAGCGACGAGAGCTCGGCCTCAAGTGCCCTAGCACTGATTCAGGGAGCTTCCTGCCGCTGAGAAACTCCTTTTTCAGAAGCCTGGGTTGGGTCTTATCATCTAGTCAGTGATGGACATCGTTTCTCAACTCGATGTGTTTCCGGACTGCGTCAGCCACATCCCATCAGAAAGTAAGACCATTGTCCTTCATGTCGTCCTTGTTCAGGTGAACTGCGCCAGGAAGCTTCCCCGCGTAGCCTTGCTGCCGATGCCCCTTGGCACACACATGCCGTTTAGCTTATGGCTCGACTGACGCTTCCGCAAATCGTTCAGATTGCCCGGAAGTCATCGTATCAGCTACAGCATGCGACAATCACTAGTAGGCATCTTCCATCGACGCCACATTGCATTGTTAGATGGGCCAGATGACCCGTTTTGCGATGTCCAAGCACACTTGGGTTTGATCCCTAAGCCCGAAGTGTTCGATGTAGGCACACCAACTGCCCACTGAGTCAATCCCACGTAGTGTTTTTGAAGCAAACCCTGAGCCACACAAATCTACAACATGCGATACCTGACAACTGTTAGACCCTGGCATCATTCGCGTGGCAGGTGCCAACGCCAGATTCCATAGGCAAGGCTTTGTCTTGTTTAGTGGACTGCGCAGGTTTCCTGCTCTTAAGGGCTTTCTGTGCTTTCTGGACTCTCCGTACTTTGCTGCAGCTGTCTGTGTCAAGAAAGAGTGCCACCACCGCAACCCAGCCCCCCTTGAGAGCTTCGACTCCGGCCCAAAAACCCCGCCAGGCGTTTCGGACTGGCTGGCTTTTGACATGGACCACTTCTCAGTTCTGGCCAATCCACGGGCCTGAGGGTAGGGGTTTGAATGGTTCCATCTTCCCTCCGAACACTCTCCAAAAAGATGTCCTAGGCTGTGCTGCATCTACTCAACAATGTGAGGTGTCACATCGGTTATTGAATTTCGCTGTCTCGAGGCCGTGAGTAACATGTCAGTCCTGCATCCCGCATCCCGACCGTCGCCTTCGCCTCTCAAAAGAGCCCAGCGCGTTTTTCGTGACGGTTTCAGGGCTTTAGGGCAGAGGTGCTCAAAGAGGTGAAGAGGGCCCATGCGCCCTGGTCATGGGTTCCTCTCATGGGCTTCTGGGGCGCTTCGCTGCCTTCCCGAGGTGGCGACCCTTGTGGCCGGACCAGGCGTGGCCCGCATCGGGGTAGGATTCCTCAACTTGCCACCGGTGCCCCTGGTGGTGAAGAGGGCCCGAAGCCCAGGCTCAGAGTCCTTTCACAGGTCTTCATTTGGTGTGAGTTTTGCGCTGCTCACGCCGAGCTGGACAAAGAACCACAGAGGTGCAAGAGTCGTGTTGAAGAGTTTTGTAGGAACAGACAGGGATCTCCGGATTGCTCAGTCGGGGCAAGATTCTCAGACATCGGAACCCTGTCCGAAAAGTTGAGGAGAGCTTTGGGTTCATTCAGAAGAGCCACAAACTTGTTCCAGGGAGGTGCATCGTTGCTGAAGCCTGTGATCCTGGATTTCTTCGTGCATCCAGGTTACCAGAGGCTCCTGGGCAGAAAAACAAGGCCAGCAGCCAGTCGTGCGCTTGATCAGGTCAATTCGTCATTCGCACCCGTGCACTGCGGCATGACTTCGGAAAGGTACACTGAGAGCATTGAAGAAGAGTGTGGCCCCGCAAGCTTGTATTCGCAACAGTCGCAAAAAAAACCCACCGTGGGGCAAAACCCCGAAAGGGCACTCGTGCAACGCCAGCACGGCTGATAGCAAAATTCGTTCAATCCGCGTACATGGAGCGCAAAAAAAGTTGCACTCAAACTGCTTGATGGGGCTTGAGCTGTTGCCTGTTTAGAGAGTGTTGGAGTTCAAGAGTAGTTCAGGCTTACAGCTATGCTGAGCTCGTGGGGCACACGGAATAACACTTTTTCCGTTGGGGATCGGTTTGGGTTTTGGGTTTGGCATTGGGAGTGTGTCCCAGAAGGCACACTGGCAAAAGAGTGGACAGCCTCCGTGCCCAACCCTGAACCGCCGATTGTCACGCTACGCTCCCGCCGAGAGGCATCCGCTGCGGTGATGAATTTATGCAGCCGGGCCGCAGTGAAGCAGTGAAGGGGCAATGCCGGCCATTCTGATTGAAAGCCCTGGTTTGCATCCACCAAGACAGACAGCCCCTTCAGTGCGCAACCATGTCGGCTGAACAGCTACACCTTTTAAACAACTCAACCTCTCAAATATCTCAAATCTGCACCACTCAAAGCAGCGGCCCAGGTCTGTGGACCATCGGCGATCGAGGGCCTACACCTCCTCTGAGTTCATGCAAGCGATGAAGAAACGACCCCTGGTCATCAAGCTCGAAGCTCAGATGTACGGGTTGAGGAGGATGTGCAACTCGAAAAAGAAGATGGGGGTGGTGACAGTAGTTGCATCCTATGTTTACCTTTTTTGTCAGGATTGTTGCTACCGTCCTGTTCTTTTGCTAGTTGATATGCTGCTGCTTCCTTTCGTGTTTGCCTTCTCTGGCTTGTTCAATCACACCTTGCCCGCTTTTGAGCGTCTTGTGCCGGATGGTTTTGCCTTGTATCGCTGACCAGATGCAGTCAACAATCCGTCTTGCCATAAATCTCGCCGTCACAGGTTGAGGCGGACTGTGCGCAAAGAAGGCGTCGAGGTCGGCGGCAGGGCGCTGTGCCAGACAAGAATTTTTACATCAGATGCCCAATCAAGGGGCCATATTGAATCTTGGACCTGCTCAAATTGCTTCTTTCGCTACACACTCACTCCAAATGGTGCACGAAAGCAACCCCAGTTGATTTGGTGGACTCTCAACACTGCCCTACACTGCGAACACTGCCCTACACTGCGAACCCAGGCACCCCCCATCCGTTTCTTGCTCGACAGGCCCCAGGCCTACCACAGCTCGCCAGCTTCGGCGCAGAGGCTGCCAGTGCAGACTTGCTAGGCTGAAGATCTCACGCACAGCAGGGGCTACTTTTGTGGGTTGCTTGTTATCGTTTGTGGGATCCGAATTGGTACATTGGTACGTGTAGCTGGGAAGAGTGCCATCAACCAGATGCCTGTCCTTCATCTTCAGCACGGACAGTCCTGGCAAGCGCCGGCTGGGAAGTGATTCTCATGTCTTGCATTCAGTAGAATTGATGGGAGTACCAGACCTTGCATTGCAAGGCTTCTCCTGTACATGCTCCCTGCCTATGGTCATGCTTTCTACGACCCAGCGCTACATGTCTCGGCAATGTTCCGGCGATTCGTACAGGGAGCTACACCAGCATTTTTAAGAGTCAGGCGAACACCCCTGAGATCCCCCGAAGCTTTGGTTCCCAAACCATTCCGGCAGCGGCCACATGTCAACATGGCGCATACATGAACATGCCGGGCACCACCCCTGACCGCTGCAAAACCTTGTCGTCCACCTACGCCGCACCTGCAGGTTTCGGACACCCAAAGCGTGGACCAAGAGGAGGAGGACGAGGAGGAAGAGGAGCCGAAGCGAAACCGTCTCAAGTCCGAAAGGTGGGAGAACATTGTTTGGTGCACGCTGTCGTAAATGGCTTCCATGGCCACTGCTCATGCAACACCGTGTGCAACGGAACTCAGTCTGTCAGGAGGCAGGGCAACCTCTAGGCTTAACTCGTGAATCCTGAATGGTTGCCGAATCCAGGTCCCTGAGCCCTTTGAACGCTCTTGTGGAGGCCCGAAGAATAGGGCAGCCCCTTCAACGTGTAAGCCTCCCTGGGATGATCCCACCACAAAAATGAGGAGGATGAGGAGGACGACGACGACGAGGCAGAGGACATGTGCCCTGCCACCGCCTCGAATTGTGATTCATGGCAAATGGACGGTATCTTCGCAGCTTAGCTTATTTGCTGACATCCTGGTAGGGTTCCTGCATTCGGTGAAGCCGACCGTCTTGTACTAGACGGGTGCACTTCGAAGGCAAGTCTAGCCGAGTTTAGCCTCTCAGCCCTAGGAGAAGTGACAACAAGCTACATTCAAGCTACATCAACCCAAATTCAAAGAGGCCTTGTGGCATCCCAGAATCCCAGCGGCCTGTTTTCGGTTGGCCGTGCTGGCCCCTTGCCTCCGTGCCTTAAGGAGAAGGCACAGGAGGCCATCCCGGCTGCAACTTCTTCTTTGGAGTATATTGGGGGGGGGGGGGGGTTCTGCGGTTTAGGGCTTGGGCCAAAGTGGCCCTTTCAGTTAGGCGCGCCCCCTTTTTTCTTTCCCAACCCTACTGGCTATCGCTGTCAGGTGGCCGAGAAGTTGGCCAAAGAGGCCGCGGTCTGAAGGGATCTAAGAAAGCTCTGAAGAAAGCTTCGGGCTCGGGAAAGCTTAGCCAGCTTTCGGCGCCTCAGCAATGACTCGTCCAGGTAAAAGCCAATGCAAAGAGGGACGAGGAGAGGCGGAGCCGATTGGGTCAAAAGGAGCTCCGTGAGGTCCCTCCTGGGATTGTTCGGACATCCGGTGAGCCTTCGAGGCTACGCCGACTCAGTGCACCCGGAAAAGAGCTTGGAAAGCAGAGGCTGACGCAGCTGGAGGAGAAGAGGCTGTCGCTGCCATCCTTTCGCCGAGCTCACGCCACGGACGCGAGAGACGCGAGCAGAGGCGAAGCCAAGCTGGTTGAGGCTGAGGATCCGCTGGGAGGCTCGGCCTCATGGCCTAAGTTCCGCGGGGCGCTGCCGCGGGAAGAGGGGGAGACTTGGATGTGCTATGATGTTCTTTGGATGTTCTTGATTCTTGAGAACTCGATTGAAAAATAAGTGAGCAGCACCCAGAGAATCTGAAATCCCTGGCCCATGGATCCATGATTTGCAGAAGGGCCACATCCTTCTGCCATGCTTTCTACACCCCATCAACTCGAGCTGCTTTTTCATCGTGTTTAGGAGACAGACCAGCCTGATGAAGACGAAGACGTCGAACAGGATGAGACTTGCTCTGCACATAAGGTCTTCACCAGGCATCGTCATTTTTGTTTGCCTTTTGGAGGCTGCGCACTCAAGCCTCGAGGGCATTCCACCCACCTCAGACTTAAACTCCAACTTAGACCGAGTTCTCCAACTCTTAGCTGCCCTGACACCGCTCCTCAACTCTCTGGTGCCTTCCTACCCCCAGAACATGGAAAATTCTGGCCCAGCAGAGGACGGCAGCTCCAAGGAGGGCCGAAGCGAACAGGCCGCTTGGCAAGGCTCAAGGATGGTTTAAGTGGGCAGGGAGGGCAAAGTTGAAGTCTGGCAGAATTTAGTGCTACCTGAGTTTTTTGTGGGGTCAAGATAGGGGGCCTTTACGACATGGCTCTTTCACTTGCATTCGCTCACTGACCCCGAGGAGGAGGAGGCCAACATGAGCTGCAGCACCATCCTCATCGATTCAAGTGACCCCGCTTGAAGCCTGCAGCACAGGCAGCCAGAATAATTCAACGCTCGAACCCCCCCCCCCCCCCACAGGCTTTTCCTGACCGAACCTGGGAAGGTACAAGTCTCGAATCCACGCCGACGATGGATGGTGTGAGCCGCGAGCTGAAGCTGGTTCAGCGTGTGGGGCTTTCTTGCGGCTCAAGAATCTGAGAAGGATTCTGAAGGGCCCATAAGGTCATAAGGGGCCACTTCTGGGCTTCAGAGGTCACACGGCCTGTGCTGCGTGGAGCAGATATTTGCCGACTCGTGTCGCGTAGACGAGCCGAGCCTAGCATCACAGCCTATCAAGCTGATCTTTCACAGGGGTGGATATCAACAGGACAAAGAAGGACCAATCAACCCGAATCTATCTAAAAGGAAGACAGCCCGAAACGTTACAAGCTCTTAATGCACTTGCGTGCCCCTGACCCTAAAGACACGATGCCTTAAGTCCTAAACCCTCAATCTGCGACACTAATGCCAGTCCATGCCCTGCACTGCGTCCTGAGAGAGAACTCCAGGAAATACAGCTTCTTTATGAAATCCGGAGAAACGGATTTACAGCCTTGGAATTCTTTATCTTGGTAATCTGTTGATTGGTTTGATCCTTACGTGCTTTTTGTTTATCCCGGTCTTTCACAGCCATGATAAGTGCTGTGCACTCTAAATGCGTACAAAGGGCGCCTCGAACACCTTTTTTTTAGTCGAAAAGCGGCTCGCGGTCTCCCAGATTCCAAGAACCCGGATGAGTTTTGTTCCGGGGTGACCCTCTAACCTCGCAGGCCTAAGACAGGGTATACGACTCGGACCCCGACGCATGGGAAGCAGCGCCCTACTTTTGGAAATTTAACTTCTCTCATCAACATCAAGCTGCCAGGAGTTTCCCAAGGTCGGGGTCGATGACCCCCTAAACTTCCTACTTCCCTCTGGTTGGGTGGACCCGCGAAATGCCGGGTCCCATAGCATCACGTAAAGTCCAGCACCCTTACCGGCCTTACCGCGCTGAACCTCGAAAACGAATCCCATCCCAAAATCACGCGAGGCCCGCCTCGGCTCTGTGAGAAGCAGGAGATCGAGGCTCAATGGTACTAGGGATGCTGGGGCTCTGGCAGTTAAGGGCGCCTGGGAGATTCCACGTTAGTTGTAGGGACATGGGAAGGTTGGGGGGGTTAACTTCGTGAGGAGCTTGACGGGAGGTCAAATTAGGCAGTAGAGCTGGACGGGTGTCAGGATTTTGGGGACCTTTACGTTGCCTTGCAGACATGGCCAGTGCTTCGGAAAGAAGAGAAGCAGAGAGTCGAGAGGATTCGGTGTTTATGGGAGGAATCCAGAGTCAAGTCGGTCTGTGATTTCTAGGCTCGGCTTGAATTCGATTGTGGCCCTCAAGATCAAATTAAGCCTCGTCGGGTCTGTGTGTTTAGTGAGCTTTTTTTGCAGTTTGCAGTTCTTCAATCAGGCTGGAAGCCACAAACAGCGTTGCAGGGTTGCCGCAGGATGAGTTCTTCTAGAAGCCGGACGGCAGAGGCGTGAGCAGAAGAAATTCGCCGCCCTTCACCAGTTCTGACACTTATCGAAGCTTGGGCCCCCACCCCCAGCCATGTCCACGTAAGTTGTGAGGTCTACCAAAAAGAGGGGGGCCTGAATGTTGATAGGGACCCCAGACTGGGGCTGGCCAGACAGAGTTCCGTTGGAGCGCATGAATATTTGGCGCTGGTGGACGGACAGGCGTGCGAGAGAGTTAGGAGATAAGTGCGGGGGCTCGGCGCGTGCTTGGACGCACGGCTATGTTGGCATTTCTGCAGGACATGAACATGGAGTTTCCAGACAGCATCTTTTTGGTGCCGCCTGTCTCCCCAAATCGCCTCCTGATAATGAGTTTCGTAGATGGCTTGGCACACCTCAAGGGTGATGCTTTGCATTGCTGCGAAGTGCACCTAAAGCAAGCTGCATTGCACCTGGCCTCCTGAATCCCCAGAAGCATTCTGACAAAGCTCTCGGGAGGGGCATGCAAAGCAGTGGAAATTCGTGTTGCGCACGGCTTTTTGCTTGTTACCGTGAGCACACGGTCACAAGTGACCGAGCTGCGATAGAGTCGTTGATACTGGTGTCCGGCTTGGCCGGCGGCCGCATCAACACTGGCAAGATGCGCAGGAAAAATCTTTGGGAGGAAAAGTATACTCTCTTGTCATCACACCATGTTGGAAGAGAGCTCATAAGGAACATGGAGGAAGACGTTGCCAAGTTTTCGGTGTAATGCTAGTTAGGGCAACCCAAATTAGCTGGCCACCTGCGCGCATCCTTCTGGCTCCACGTGAGTAGCCGGACTTGTAAGATGTAGGCCATGTGGGCGGAGGCAGGTAATGCATGGGAAGCGACGTCGTCTAGCAAAGTATGTCACTTAGGGCTTTGTGCTGGCGGTTTTTGTTGGGGTCCTTTCATTGGAAAAATGCAAGCATGGGAGTGGGAACCATTTGGGTGGGCCGGAGGGGGGCAAGACGGGCCTAAGCACGAAACACCACAAACAAACAAACAAACAAACCGCACTCTTGCGTTTCGCCCTTTGCCGGCATGTCATGCAGTCACCTCAGAGACATGGCTTGCCTGCAGCGATGCGTTGTCTTACTTTGCTGGAGGTGTGCTTGATGAACTCCGGCTAAGGAGTTCCTACTATGGCAGCTTGGATCGTAAGAGTGACGACTCACGGCTTTGGTCCCTCCGGCATGAGATGCTATAGTGGGGTCTTGAAATGTCTTGATTCTCATTGGCCATTTGCCAAAGCCTCAGAGAGAGCCAAACTCTTTGACTCTGTGACTTCAGTACTTACTGTTGTAGTAGGGAATGGGGGAGTGAGGTACCCTACATAATTCCTCAAAGGGTATATTTGGGTACCTCATTCCAGGGCTTCCCGCGAACCAACAGTAAGAGTATGCCAGGCTCGGCGCCTCGGAGGTGGCTGCAGCCTATGTGCGGCGACCCAAACCTTCGGACTGCGAGCCCTCCAGCTTTTCTCGTTAGTGCCGACAAAAACAGCAGGGTGTCATCAATTCAGGTAAGAATGGAGGGTTCAAGTACTTCCCGAGCTGGTGTGATGGCATGGTAGGTGGTTTTTTGGATTTGGCTTGTAGAGCTTCTTCACGGGCTCTCGGTGGGGCTTTGGCATCTGATGGAGGTTC
>CAJNDS010002143.1:165560-255560 GCA_905221605.1 Symbiodinium natans | reverse complement strand
CGACCGCTGGCGGTGTTTGGTGAAGAGCACGACCATGCTGAGATTGTCTTCGACAACGTGCGCGTCCCCAAGTCTCCCTCTCAGCATGTTCATGAGAGATTCTTTGCTTTTTTTGGTGGTGAGATAAGCAGCGGAGCGGAGCAGCACCTGAGAGTAACTTGAGCATGTTGAAGATGAAGTGCAGGTCCAACATGCTGCTGGGTGAAGGCCGTGGCTTTGAGATTGCCCAAAGCCGCCTTGGGCCAGGGCGGATTCATCACTGCATGCGGAGACCTGTCGTAACAGCGGGGGATGCAGTGTTGTAAGCCGGGGAGTTGCGGAATCGATAGGACCTTAGGGGCGGGGTTGAGTTAAAGGGTGCCCTTAGCTGTGAGCCGCCGCTTCCCGATACAACAGGCTGGCAACGTGGCGTGATGTAAGGATAGCACACAAGGAAGTTGAAAAAAATACTTTTTGTGTTTAAAGTTGGAATATCTCACTAGACATCTCCGAGAAGCCTTGTGAAAAGTTTGATGGGCCTGAAGGATTTTCCGATTGAGAGCGGAAGCTTCGACCAGAAGTTTTGGCCGCCACTTGTGGCGCTTGTATTGTTAAATTGTTCACAGGTGTCATCGCCATGCCATGTCCATATATGATACTCGCAAAGATGCAGTGGCAATTTCGAAGAGCATGGACGACTTCACAGCCCACCCAGATGTGCTTGAACTTGGAGAACCCGGGGAGGATGCTTAAATTTTCGGGTACACACGGCACTGACCTTTATGCCTCGGTAAAAGGTCATCTCCCTTATGCAGTTGATGGTTTGGGACCGGGAACCCGCATGATGTCAGTTACGGTAGTTACGGCGCACCTGGGGGTTTTCGGATCTCTAAACATCCCGGGAACAGTCTGGCTCAGAGGCCTACCAGCTGGCTGACGGTTTGCCACTAATATCTGAGGGGTGGTTCGCCATGGAGCATGGAGATTCGCACTTGTGGGATGTTTCAAACGGACAGTCTATCGACTTGGTTTGTTCTCGGGAAGGGGAGGCGGACAGACGCCTTGAATTTCCGGGCGAGTGGCACAACGAAGTGAGTCTTGTTGAAGGTTGGCGATGGGGGTTGACGCCCGACCAGACAGTGTACGGACTGTGCAGGACTCACCATGTTGAAGGATTGCCTTTTTACCAAGTTGACGATGCCACTCGGATTGCTCCAAATCCTTCAGCCAGCGAAAACACATTAGTGGATGCTTGTTCAGGGTTGGGAGGCATGTCTTTGGGAGCGCAGGCTGTGAGCATTGCTGCTTGTCCTTTCGTGGACATGAGTGCTCTGGCATGCAACGCTCATGCGCTCAACAAGGGCTTGGCTCTTCAGGACTATGTTCTCAGCAGATCCTCTCAGTTGCTTTCATGCCGGGCCACCCCCTGCATTCCTTCACCTGAGGTTCGAGACGCTGTCAAGGCCAGTCCTGCTCCTGTTGCTTTGTTTCTGATCACCGAGGCTGATTGTGTTGAGGTTCAGGTGCCACACGGCACCACAGTCGCACAACTCACTGCGGCTGCCGATGCCGTCGGGCTTCCCGTGCGTGACGCGTTGTCACAGATTGTGCTTGGCCCGGACCAACAGCTTGCTCATGGGCAATCCCTGGATGTCAGGATGCGGCGGCGCCATGTACCTGATGGCATCACAGTTGATGACGGGGCTGCGTTTGTGGTGGTTGCTAAGTTGGTTCAGGATGCCCTCCCTGGTTGGTTTACGCTCCCACCATCTGTCGCCTCTTGTCTGGTTACTGCACACAAATCCTCGGTTGATGTCTCGCGTTTAGGTCAGATCTTTCCAAAGGATATGCACTCCTTTGTTGGGGTATTCGAGGCTCGAGGACACTGGGCCTGTTTGAGTTTGCAACAGACACAGGCCGGAACAGTTGAGGGCTTCTACTTCGATGGGACGAGTTTTGCTCTCCTGCCCTATGCTCGGGACCTTGCTGCAGCTATCTGCCAATCTTGGGGTAAGCAGCTTTCGTCACTTGTGTGTCAGCAATGGTTTGCGCAGGCCTTTGGTCTCAGTTGTGGGACGATTGCTGTCGCGCATGCTGCGTCGGTCGTGGGTGCACAGCATGATAGGTCCATTCAGGCTTTGCGACGCCTGCAGGATGACCTGCAGGTCCATGCCTTTGAGTTTTGCTTGCACACTGGCAGGGGTGAGCTTTCCGCATCCGACGCTGCGTCACTCGCTGCTCTTCTGGTTTCTAAAGGTGTGCCCGCAGACAAGGCAGGAGGACGGGTAACCGAGCTCGCAAAGAAGATTGGGGCCACCGCCATTGTTCAAGCGCTTCAGGCCAAGAATCCGTGGCAATGTCTCAAAGCTGCCGCTTCCAGACCCGGCTCTATCTTCAGGCTTGTCGCTCCAGATGAGTTGGAGGCCAAAGTTCGGGAGAAGGCTGCTGAGACGTTTGGTGCTGTAGTGCCTCAAGGGCGGCGCAAGAAACTTAAGCAAGCAGTGGCCAAGAAGTCGGGGTCCGACTTGGTTGTTGATCCTCAGTCTCTTCTTCTCACTGAGGGCTCTTTCATTACTCCCGACGGTGAGGGCGTACATCAGATTGGGTTTGAGGAAGTGACCAATGAAGCCCATGGACTTGCATTCTGTACGGCCGAGCAGGCGCTGCCCTTCCTCCAAGGAGAATTGCTTAGCACGGACCCCCTCTGCCTGGTTACGACCGCCGAGGTGCCGCCTGTGGTGAAAGCCTGCCGCGAGCATGTTGCCATCAGGTATCCGGTCATTTACCAACCCACCAAGGAGGCCATGCTGTTGAGCGGAAGTTTGATCAATCTTGGCGATGAGCCAATCAGCCTTGCGCAGGGCACAATTGCTGAACCTGCCAGTCTTGCTACGGGGGTCGTCAGGGTCTCTGTCTTCAGGGATGAGTTCGCCGGTGATTGGGTCCGCTTCGTTGCTGGGCCGGTCAAGTGGATGATTAACACCATTCCTGCATTGCGGGTTTGCCCAGGCGTTGATTGTGGGCTTGACTGTCCTGCCTTTCATCCGGCCGTCGAGGAGAAGGTTGACCAGCTCATCTTAGACTTGTGGGCCCGGCAGTACCAGCTGCACGATGGCAAGAGGGCCGATCCTCAGGCCGCAGATGTGTTTTCAGTGCTCATGCGTGTGCCAAAATCAGCCATTGACCAACTTCAGCTGGTGCAACAGACCGGTGTCTACGTAGAGCCTCGTGCTGATGCAGGTGCAGGTTCAGATGATGGGTACAGGGTCGTTTGGATTCCCGGCGCTAACAAGGACCATGCCAAACACGTTGTCAAGACTTGCACCAAAGCGCTCGCGGTGACGCGGCTGGGGTTGAAATATGGCGTGCGCGTGCGGGAGTGTGACGAAGAATCCGTCTTTGCCACTATTCGCCCCGGGGTCACGTTCATCAAGACCAAGGTCTCCATGCGATTTCGCATTCATCCACTGCCCCACGGCACACAGCGGTCTGACCTCATTGGTCTCCTTCGGGGATGGGGCTGGCAGGCCCGGCCGCTTCAACCGGGACGGGGAGATAGTGCTGGAGCGGCCTGGTTGGTTGGGGCTGACAGTGAGCCGCCCAGTCTTGCCCTAACGACCGGGGACGGCTTTGCTCTCGTCACACAGCTTGGATCTCCTCCAGATCGCGCTGGCAATGAACGCCAATTGTACGCGACGCAGAAAACCAGACAGCACATTCGGCTTGACAAGTTTGAGACAGATGCTCGGGGTGAGGATCCATGGACGAAGACCGCCGACCCTTGGGCGCAGTACAAAGCTCCCGTCGTTCCCGCTCCTTCCAAGTCCACTGCTGGCCAGACACGGCTGTCAGCGCTTGAGAGTTCCCTGAGACAGAGCGCACTTGACACTGCCCAAAAACATGCCGAGACAGCTGCCCACAGCCATGCTGCTAAGCTGCATCAAGCCACCGAGGCACGCTTCGAGAAACTTGAGACCAACATCCGGGAAATGCAGCAGCAACACGTCAAGTTCACAGACTGGGTGCAGTCTATCAACCAACAGGTCTCCCAAACCGCTAGTGAAATCAGTGAAGTGCAGATGAATTTGTCTAGCCAGGCAGCGGCCATCCAAAATGTCAGGGTTGAGGTTCAGCAACAGGCAGAAGGCACGCAGGCCGCTATCCAGTCCACAGTCCAGCAATCCTTTCAGGCGATGCAGGCCTCCTTCTCCCAACAACTCTCGGCTCAGTTCGAACAGTTTCAGTCGCTCCTTGCCAAACGCAAGCACCCGGAGTGACTAGGGCGCGCAGGTTGCCATTGTGGGACAGGTGGCAAGCCTCAATCCTTGCGTCCCTTGCGTTTCGTCTTGCGTTTTCTTCTTTCTTTTGGGTTCGTTCTGAGTGGAGCAGCTCCACAGGCGCCGGCCTCTGCAGGGTATGGGGAAGTTCAGTCCTCGCCTGGCCTTGTGACGCCGGGTCTTTGTTGCGATTTGGGTTTTCGTCCAAACCAGCGCTATGGGGAGGCAGATCATCCTGGGCCGGGCCAGGAGACATGCACTTTTCGCTTGGGCACTTCGAATCCCTCTGGCCTCCGCACCAAAGAGGGCGTCCTGACTGATTGGGGTGAAGGCATATGGTGCCTAGCAGAGACCCAGCTGTCGGCTTCAACGCAGCCTACCTCCGCAAAGGCCATCAAGCACTTTGCGCGCTTGCAAGGCCGCAATGTTAGGGTTCATGCTGGTGGGCCAGCGCCTGTACGGGCTCACTCGCTCTGGGCGGGAGCTTGGACTGGGGTCCTCACTGCCAGCGATTATCCAAGTCGTAGTCTTCGCCTGGATTGGCCCGTTGGGGTCTATGAATCGGGACGGGTTCTCGCAACTTTTCATGATGTGAATGGGCTTTTGCTGACAGGTGCTGTGATCTATGGCTACCCTGCGGGTTCTACGTATCCCCAGGCCCGTGCTGCCACTGATGACTTGCTCAAGTCCATTACCACACACCTTGTTTACGGTCGCCAAGGCCCCAGATTTGTTGCCGGCGACTTCAATCATGATTCTGCCAATCTGGAT
Source organism: Symbiodinium natans (assembly GCA_905221605.1). Classification (NCBI taxonomy): domain Eukaryota; class Dinophyceae; order Suessiales; family Symbiodiniaceae; genus Symbiodinium; species Symbiodinium natans. The sequence continues at coordinate 250,533 of CAJNDS010002143.1, read as the reverse complement.
GAGATTCGGCATTGGGAGGCCAATGGCTGGGTAGAGGCCCAGTCTCTTGCTTTGATGCAGTGGGGTCAGCCGGTGCAACCTACGTGCAAACACAGCACGCAGCGCGACCTCATTTTCCTCTCGCCCGAGTTGGCTCAGCTATGTCGCGCGGTGCAAGTCACTGAAGATTTTGTTGATCATGCCACGGTCACGGTCACTTGCGAAGCACCTCCCGCCAGATATCTGCAGCGCACGTGGCCACGGCCTTCTGAGATCCCTTGGAGCTCTGTTGATGTGGATGCCTGGCATCAGGGCCACTGCTCGGTTCCCCCTTGTCATTGTGCTTCTGATTCCACGGCATGGTATCGAGACTTCTCGTCATGCTACGAGCGCAGCTTGAGTGGGTTCGTCCCTGACCTTCCTGGCAGACGCTTGCCGAATGCCTGTCGCGGTCGCGCTTCCCTTACGAAGCCTCGCTCTCGGCAAATCGCTGCACCTCTCGCTCGCCCGAGCCGCCCAGGCGAGGTCTCACTTCGCTGTGACTTGGTTGGTCGGGAGGTCTTGGCATGGTTTAAACAATTGCGCAGGTTGCAGAGCTTGGTACACTCTCTCAGGGCTGGGAAGTCTTCTGCGGAAGCACAGGTCTACCGCGCTGACCTCTGGCATCGAATCTGTGAGTGCCGTAGCTTTTGCGGAGGGTTTCGTGTGTGGTGGTCACGGCGTCACGTTCAGCTTCAAGGCAGCCCTCAGGACCTTCCGCGGGCTGTGCCTTCGGCCGAGGTTGGTGCTCTGATTTATGAAGACTTTCAATCCAACTTCAGGGCTTTTGAAGCTTGGAACAATCGGAATCGAGGCAAAGCCTTGCAGAACAAGTACGAAGGTGACCGTGAACAGTTGTTCAAAGAATTGCAGAGACCCAGACCGGATAAAGTTGATACCATGCACTGTGTACGTGTCTACTCCATTTTGGAAGTTGACAATCACAGCAACCAGGTTGCGCTTGAGCATCCGGCGGACGCCAGAGGAGCCAGCACATGGAAGCTGGATGGTCTTCCATGTAAGGTCCACTCTTTCGACGGGCCAGTTTGTTCGATCGAGTTTGAGCAGCAGCCTGAAATTGGCCAGGAACTTGAACAGCACCAGCTGCTCTCTCAGGTTGAACACATTCAGCAGGAATTCAGGCAGCACTGGGAGCCGCGGTGGCAGAAGCACGCCCACACGCCTCCTGATGCCTGGCAGAGGGTTGTTGGTTTCTGTACAGCGTTTTTGCCCTCTTGCAGTTTTGATCTACAGCCCATTTCCGTTGAAACATGGGTGCGCACTCTTCGCAAGTACAAGGCGACAGCTGCTCGAGGTGCAGACGGCTTTGCCAAAATGGACTTGTTGAGCATGCCTCATGCCTTTACAGTTGAGATCCTAAACCTTCTTGAGCTCATTGAGGCCGGCGTGCTGAATTGGCCAGAGCAGATGCTTATTGGCCTGATCATGAGCCTTGATAAACACAATCAGAAGGCTGGCCCTGACGCCTTTCGTCCGATCTGCGTGCTGAGCTTGGTCTACCGGACATATGCCAGCATTCGGGCACGTCAATTGCTGAAGCTTATCGCACAGGTCATAGATGGTGATGCCCATGGCTTTTTGCCCGCCCACGAAACGAAGCAGTTGTGGATATCCGTTCAGGCCTCCATTGAGCTTGCTGTCCTGCAGGGCCAGGATCTGCTGGGGTTTGGAGCCGATTTAGTGAAGGCCTTCAACGGCTTACCCCGTGTACCAGTCTTCCACGCTGCACGTTGCGTTGGGATTCCGGATTCCTTGTTGCGAGCTTGGGGCTCCTTTCTCGGTGGATTGCGCAGGCACTTTGTCATTCGACACGAGGTAGGCGAGCCTATCCAGTCGCACACCGGATTTCCTGAAGGCGATCCACTGTCGACGGTAGCAATGGTTCTAGTTGATTGGTGTTGGCATCTTTACATGCATCACTTTTCGCCTTCGTGTGTTCCTTTGTCCTTTGTGGACAATCTTACTTGCTTGGCGCATGACGCTGCCGAACTTGCTCAGACTTTGGCCCAAACAGAGTGTTTTGCAGACATGTGGGACCTTGAGTTGGATCGGCAGAAGACGTTTGTCTGGGCGCTTCAGCCCACGTCGCGCAAGACGTTGAAGGCCTTGGGGTTGACAGTGGTCGACTGTGCACGGGATTTAGGCGGCCTAATGACGTATGGGAAGCGGGTGCGGGTCTCTATTCGAGACGAGATGTGTGCGGCGCTTGCCCCTATGTGGCAGAGGCTCAAGAAGTCCCGCGCGCCCACAGCCCAGAAGGTTGCCTTGCTGCCCATCAAATTTTGGAGCAGCCTGTTGCATGGGGCCGCTGGTTGCTTGTTGTGCGACTCCAGGTTGACGAGCTTGCGCGCGGCCGCTACACGGGCGATTGGTATTTGCCCGGCTGGCAGTAGTTCTGCCCTTCGGTTGGCCCTGTCGCCTGACATGTTGGCAGATCCCGGGTTCTTTCAGTTCTGGCATTTACTGTGCGATCTTCGTCGCGTAGGCCGCAAGCAGCCTCAGATCCTTCCTCAGTGGGTCGAGTTTGTCTCTGCTTTCGATGGGCGATACTTTCCGGGGCCTTTTAGCAGCCTGTTGCAGATTTGTGCCCGCCTTGGGTGGTCGATGCAGCCTCCTTTGATTTTTTCTGCGACGGGTTTGGCTTTTGATTTGTTCAGGGCTCCTAAAGGGTTGCTTAGGTACATGGCCGAACAAGCATGGATCACTCATGTTGCCAAGCAACACAATCACCGTCAGACTATGCGAGAGTTGCTCAGTGTTGATCTTGAGCTTGCTCATCTTGATGCCGGCAGGCTCTCAGCACTTGAGACGTCGCGTGTTCAGGCGTTGCAGTCGGGCTCGAACATTGCCAACTCGCAGCATTGCAAGTATGATGCCACCAAATCGGCCGTGTGTGATGCTTGTGGGGTCTTGGACACGGTGCGACACAAGGTTTGCGACTGCTCTAAGTATGCTCATTGTCGTGCTGAACACCGCGAGGTCTTGGAAGGCTGGGAGACATGGCCACAGTGCATGACGCATCATCTCCTGGTGCCAGCGAATCCTTATGTTCCTGAACTGCTCCGCGGTTTGAGTGAGCTGCAGCCACAGATGCCTACGCGGGCCGGAAATTGGCACTTTCAGACTTGGCAGGATGTGTTCACCGATGGCACCAAGCTTTTCGAAGGTCGATTGGCGCTGGCGGCCTGGTCCGTGGTTAATGCTACTCTGGGTGTCACATTGGATATGGGTCCTCTACCTGGTGCATGGCAGACTGTTCCCCGCGCTGAACTTCATGCCGCGTTGTTTGCTTTTCGTTGGGGGCTCCTGAACAGAGTTAAGCTCCAGCTTTGGTCCGACGCGGCGTACGTGGTGGATGGTGTCCAGGCTCTGCTACAGGGAGAGGCGATTTCTGATGATGCCGACAACTACGACCTCTGGGAGCAACTTGAGATGATTCTGCAGTGCTATCCGGCGGGGGCTGTTGGGGCCAAGCATGTTCCATCTCATCTGGACATTGGCCTTTGTGAAAGTCCTTTTGAAGAATGGGTGGCGCAGTGGAATGACAGGGCGGATCGACAAGCAGACCTTGCCAATCGTAACAGGGCCCACTGCTTCGTTCAGCTGCATCAGGCTGCCTGCGGTTATCACACCAAGCATGCTGCTGGCCTTCGAGCTCTGAGGGCGGTGTATCTGAACATTGCAGTCGATACGGGCCAACAGCGAGTTCGGGTTCGAGATATGGGTTCTTGTGGCGAGCCAGAGTTGCCGGCCTGGGAGTTTCGTGATGCAGACATTGGGGAGAGCTTGCACCTTTGCTGGGAGGCCAGCCTGGAGCGTGCAGTGAGCATGTTTCCCATTGTTTGCTTGAAAGGACTGCTAAGCCGGATCCTGGATTGGGATCAAGCAACGGCTCTTTGTCTGAGGGTCTCGTGGCTAGAGATCGTGTTCATGCTGAAGGCTGTAGATTTCCGTTTTTGGCATAGGCTTGCAGGGAAATGGGAGCCTGTCGCAGACAACTTCCATGGACCAAAACCTACTTTGGCTGGATGCCTAGCATTTGTCCGTAGTGCAGGCAAGGAGCTGTTCCGAAATGTTGGGGTTGGGGATCGTCTTTGTGAGGGGATTAATTTGGTTTCGTTTGGTGTTGTTCAGTTGCAGGATGGTGTGTGTATGGGTCTCCCCGCTTCCATTTTGGAACAGGCCCGTCATGCTCTTGCAACTTTTACTGCCGCGAGGCCTCTCCGCCGAGCGGCAGATTATAGCCGTTCTTTCTAGGTTGCTCCAACACGGGGCTTTCAAGGACCGATCATGGACGCCAGGCACTGCACCGCCCTCAGCTGTGCATGTCCGGCATTACAAGCGTGATATAAACATCCCGGGAACAACACCGAAAGAGTCCAAATTAACCCTGAGAGGAGGACTTATCAGAGCAAGCTGAGCCGAGGTCACTTGGTGTCGCGGAGCTGGCGCTGGCCGCCATGGCAGCGCAGCCGGCAGTTCATCTTCGCATCGGGGGGTGTGGTTTTGTTTCCACCTCATGGCGAACCATTTTCTCCTTTCGGAACCCCCTTAGATAGTCCAAGCTCTGAAGTCTGGAGCCCACAAGTTAGCTCACTCACGAAGCACTTGTACATGTTCCATGATGTTCCCGATTCGACCCAGCTCACGCTCCTTTTGTGCTGCCAGAGGTGGACCGGGCGCATCGGCGGAAGGCTTTCGGAAAGCTTCTGGCGCAGAAGGACGCCGTGCGCATGGCCATTGCCGAGGCACTGGATCATGTTCAGAAATACGGGCTTCTGTGGGCCTCCACCGGTTTTCAAGGTCCAGGCCCTACCGTAAAACTCTGTTGTGAAGCAAAGCCTTGAGACTTCGATTTCGATTTGTGCCTGATCTTAAAGCTCCTGGCATAGCGAAACATGCCGCCTCGTGGTCTTACAAGTACCCGGCTAGCTGCTTAGAGGCCTGGACGCCAAGAAGGGGGTTTCGCAGACTGGACGCATAAAGGGGTTTCGAGAATCAAACGGGATGGTGGGTTCGGCAGTTGTTATCCAGCCTTTCACAATATAGGGCTTCAGCCTGAGCGCATAACTAGCGCAGCTGGGTCTGCAAACTGCAAGCCCACAGATTTGCCTCGTGCGAGAACTAATTCTTGTGGATTTGATTTCGCGTACCTCTTGCACTCAAAGCCATTCATGCTTGCAATCAGGCCCGCATCGAGATCACCAAGTGCCGACAGCTTTGCCACGCGGCCTCGAAGTCAAGTCGGAAAGCAAAGCCTACCGTACGCAACAGCGAAGCCCCTTTCACCACATCAATCCTCAAGCAGCTGAGAAAGCCGTGGATCTCCAAGCCCCGTAGCAGCCGTAGAAGCTGCAGATGTCCCGAAGCTCAGTAACCTCCAAGAGACCTCCAGGACTCCAGTCAGGTCCTGAAGGAAAGGGTTTTTGGGCAGCAAGGAAGGCTCGAACCCGAAACCCACTGCAACCGGCATAACCGGCACTCCAAAAACCCTAAGCATTTTCTGTCCAGGCTATCTGGCGGCAGTGGTGGCGGATGAACAGGGTTTCAAGGCCTCAGAAACCTGTGAGGTTTCTCCACCGGGCTTTGCCCTTGTACTACAAGGGGTTTCGGAAGCAAATGGGCCTCAAGGTTCAGGGCAGTATCGTGGGAAAACCTTCGTTGAAGGCTCTAAGACTTGAATCCAAGTGCCGAAGCTTGCGATTTCAGGCTCAATGTTTTTTTCGGAAGCGGTTTCGAGACGGAACACGAAAGCCCTGAGCCCTGGTTTTTCCAGAAGTCGCGGTTTGGGAGTTAAGGGAACCCAGGACACGAAAAGTGGGTTCGTGCTGCTGCAAAATCGATCTTGCTGCTTCTCGTTTCTTGTAGAAATTTAAGCACAAGGCCTAAGGCATAGCAGGCATAGCAAGAGAGGCACCAGAATTAAGGTTGCATGTTTTTGCTTGTAGGCCGCCAAGAGCTACATTGCCATGATCAAGGTGGCTGCCCCTCGGGCGGCCCTGATGCTTGGATTTTGATTTAGGATGTCCCTTTGGCTTTTGGTTGATACAGTTTGCAAATTGAGAGGGTGCAGCCCTTAAAAAGCCCGAACTGCTTGGCTGGCACACAGGATCGCAAAGCCACTCTCAGGAAAATAATTGACGACGCCATTCAGCTACATGGAGCCCATGGGATCTCCCAGGACTCCCATCTGGCCAGCATGCAATCTGGCTGTAGTAGCGTTGTGCGGTTCAGGGTCGGTATTTGTAAGGACTGGGCCCAAGGAGCTTTGGGATAATGCAAAGGAGTCGAGCACAGTGACACAGATCTTTCTCTGGTTTTCCAGGTATACTGGCATGCGCACGCTCCGGGTCGCTGACGGGCCAGACATGGTGCACCTGATCACCATCGCGAAGGAGGAGCTGTCCAAGCGGGATGGTTTCGTAGGCCACTATGTCAGTGGCACCAACCAGAACGTGCAGAAGTATGGCAAATTCCAGCACGTGGAGCACGGGGAGCTGTATTCCGGCAGGCCAAAGCTGTAGGAGCTTTTGAATCCTGCACAGCCACTCCGCAAGCTCGCTCGGAAAAAAAGCAGCTGTTTTTTGGCCCATCTGCGCCAATTCAGCACAGCAGTACCCCAAAACTTTTGGTGATTCCCGAGGATCAGGGCAAGACAAGTCAGGGTGTGGGCCTCAGCTTTGGCATGGGGGGGGGCATTCAGAATTGAAGGGGGCTTGCAAGGCTTGGTAGGGTTTAGGGCTTGAAGGTTTCTGACACTCGGTCAGCAGGTGCAGCTCCAGCTGCGGCAGCTGGCGCAGAGGCCTTTCGACATGCTTCTCTTAGCCAGGAAAGGCGTAGACCCTGCGCAGAGGTCGCAGGGTCCGGTTGCAACGACGCGTCACAACGCCAGCTACTTTGCATTATCACCTAACATGAAGGCCAAGGCGGTCCGCGTCGGCGAAGTGTGTTGAATTCTTCTTCTCTGGGCCAGGAGAGCCAGCCCGTGGCTGCTTCATCGGCGGCACCGCGGCAGGAGAAGGCTCGCAGAAACCTCACCTGCCGTTAGCTTGACAAAGACGGGTCTTTGGGAGCCAGTGGAGCCCCACAATCACCTGAAGCTCCAAACCCTGAAGCTGCAAAAGCCCAGCTCCAAAGCTTGAAGGCCCAGGGAGCGAAGCGGCACCTCGGCTGTTGGGACTCAGGGCTATGCGGATGTAGTTGCCTATGACTGGCTGCACTGTTCCCTTGCAGCGGCTGAGCACAGTTTGAGCCGCCATACCCGTGTTGGGTCAGCGAATGGGGTGTAGGGGTTCGTATCTCTGTTCAAAGTCCGCACTGGTCCCTGAGTGAGGTAGCCGCTTAGCTCTCCGCAAGCCCCATAGAAAGAGAGAGGAAGTCTCGGCTGCTTTCAGGCAACATTCACACTGAATGATTTTGATTCAGGGCTTCAGGGGTTTTGGGCTCTGATGCATTCCTTGCGTTAAGCACTTAGTTCCAGTCCATTGGTGATTCCACAGATGCGGGATGCTAGCGCTGTGGATTGGAGGTCCACGAGCGCTTTTGTTTGCAACCCGTGGCAGTTCGCACGTTGGCACATCACAGGGGGTTCGCGAAGTGAGCCCGGGCCTAGCAGCCATGGAAACAAAGGGTCTAGGGATTCAGGGGTTTAGGCCTTAGGGATTGAGGGTTGGGGACTCAGGGTCTCAGAGCTTTGGGGGTTTCAGGCCTGCTTGTGACGAAGCTCGTCCCATACCCTGTTGGGTCCTGCCACTCCGCTCCCCAAACGAGAAACAGTACTTTCTTTCTTTCTTTAAAACGCAAAGAACGTGGCCAGAGAGATCCCTGCAGTCTGCAGTACGTTGAGAGAGTACGTCCAGACAAGGGGCCGGAGTCCACTTCCCTTCTTCGCATTGTCTAACTGATCAGAAAGATGCGCTGAGGCGCGGGCATAGGAGTGGTAACCGAACACCAGGCAGCAGGTGCACTCCGCCAACCAGTCCTTCTACTCCTACGGCCCTCCTGGGACGCCCCACAGCGACTTCGTTAGGCGAGGCCCTGCCCAATCCTGGAAGCTCAGTGGTTTGGAGTTGCTTTATTTGTGCGTTTTTTGTTTTGTTTGTTTTTTTTGTTGGGGGGGGGGGGGGTCCATGTTTTAACTTGGATGGCCTGAGACAGCTGCCGAGCTGTTTGGACTTCCTGTGCCCATGAAGCGATTCGACGCAGGATCGTGTCCTCAAAGCTCCCTTACCATGCTGCGGGCTTAGATTTCACACGAACGCCCTCAGCAGTACAGGGTCCAAATCCGAAACCGTTCTAGGGCTTATTCATGTTTGGGCTTGCTTGCCATGTAACCGTTGGTAGCGAAGTATCTACAACAATCTAGACGCTATTTCTGCTTACGGGGTTGGGGGAACTACAGGCATTGGAAGTTTAAGCCAGCCAGGATTTCCAGAGAGTCGTATTTTGCGCGAATGAGCTTAGCCTCCTTAACGCTGAATTTCGAAATTCTGTTGCTTTTGAATGTGAGGAGGGGGTTTCCAGTTACCCCGAACAAACCAAACCACCCTTCCCCCCCCCTCCCAGTGCAGAAAGAGCCCACTGTGCAAGGTTTGGGTTACCGTGTGTACACGCACATTCAGATACACACACACACACACACACACACACACACACACACACACACACACACACACACACACACACACACACACACACACACACACACACACACACACACACGCACGCGTATCTGTAACCACCATGAAACCATATGAACCATTTCAGAAATTGAGCTCTAAACCCCAAACTCTATGCTGAGGGCACATACGAGAGATCACGATTGTTCCCTGCGGAGTGATCCCAGAGGGGGTCTGCTAGGCGGGTGGCAAAAACCCCAAACCTCAAACCCTAAACCCTAAACACGAGAGACCTCCCAACCTATGCCTTGCCGGCCTTGTGCGAGTGTGAGAGTCGAAACCCTAAACCCCAAAAGTAGGCCATTTTGGCTCAATAATTTTGGTTCAAGACGACTTTGCCTCAACTTCCTCTCTGACGGCGTACGCACCATGGCCTCGCAAGGGAAGATCACGTACACCTACACAGATGAGGCGCCCATGCTGGCGACCCATGCCCTCTATCCGATCATCAAGGCCTTCTGCTCCCAAGCAGGTGTCGAGATGGAGTTGAAGGACATCTCCGTCGCCGGGCGCGTGCTCGCCCTGTTCCCTGAGATGCTGAAGGAGGAGCAGCGCACGGGGGACTTCCTGGCGGAGCTGGGGCGCCTGGCGCAGAGCGGCAAGGCCAACATCATCAAGCTGCCCAACGTCAGCGCCTCCGTCCCGCAGCTGAAGGAGTGCATCGCCGAGTTGCAGGGCCAGGGCTTCGCGATCCCCAACTACCCGGAAGATCCCCAGGATGAGGCGGAGAAGGAGATCAAGGCGCGCTACGCCAAGGTCCTGGGCAGTGCTGTGAACCCCGTTCTCCGCGAGGGCAACTCCGACCGCCGAGCAGCGGTGCCTGTGAAGGAGTACGCCTTCAAGTACCCGCACTCCATGGGCGCTTGGTCCAAGGATTCCAAGACTCATGTGGTGTCCATGTCGGATGGCGATTTCTACGCGCATGAGAAGTCCGTGACGATTCCGGAGGCATGTGAGGCTCGCATCGAGATGGTGGCGGAGTCCGGGGAGGTCACTGTGCTGAAGGAGAAGATCTCTCTGCAGAAGGGGGAGATCTTGGATGCCAGCTTCATGAACTGCGCCATGTTGCGGGAGTTCTTCGAGCGTGAGATTGCCGACGCGCGGGAGAAGGACGTGCTGTTCTCGCTGCACCTGAAAGCCACAATGATGAAAATCTCCGACCCGATCATGTTCGGTCACTGCGTGAAGGCCTACTTCAAGGATGTCTTTGCCAAGCACGCCCAGACTTTCGAGAAGCTGGGCGTGAATGCAAACAATGGCCTGGGCGACGTGTACAAGAAGATCTCGAGCCTCCCGGAGGCAGAGAAGGCTGCCATCGAGGCGGACCTCATGGCCACCTATGCGAAGCAGGGGAAGATGGCCATGGTGGACTCGCACAGAGGCATCACGAACCTGCATGTCCCCAGTGACATCATCATCGACAATTCCATGCCCACTGCCATTCGTGCGGGTGGCAAGATGTGGAATAAAGACGACAAGGAGGAGGACTTCAAGGCCTGCATTCCGGACCGCAGCTACGCAGGCGCGTTCGCCGAGTGTATCGACTTCTGCAAGCAGAACGGAGCTTTCGACCCACGGACTATGGGGGCTTGCCCGAACGTTGGCTTGATGGCCCAGAAGGCAGAGGAGTACGGTTCCCACCCGACGACTTTTGAGGCACCATGCTCCGGAACCATCCGGATCGTCCTGAACGATGGCACCAACCAGGTGCTGCTGGGTCATCGCCTGCAGAAGGGCGACATCTGGCGCTCCTGCCAGACCAAGGATGCTCCCATCAAGGACTGGGTGAAGCTGGCCGTCCGCCGATGCCAGGCCAACGACTTCCCAAGGAACGAGAAGCCATGCAAGGCCATCTTCTGGCTGGATCCTGCCAGGGCCCACGACTGCCAGATTATGGACAAGGTGCACAAGTATCTTCCGGAAGTCCGCGTGGAGGGCCTGGACATTGAGATCCTGTCCCCGCAGCAGGCCATGCGCGTCACCTGCGAGCGGGCCAAGCAGGGCCTCAATACCATCACCGTGACTGGCAATGTCCTGCGGGACTACTTGACTGACCTCTTCCCCATCCTCGAGCTCGGGACGAGTGCCAAGATGCTCTCGGTGGTGCCCATGCTGGCAGGTGGCGGCATGTACGAGACTGGGGCAGGTGGCTCTGCCCCTAAGCACGTCCAGCAGTTCACGAAAGAGAACCACCTTCGCTGGGATTCTTTGGGCGAGTACCTGGCACTTACTTGCTCCATGGAGGATCTTGCCAAGGACACTGGCAACAAGGCAGCCTCGGCGCTAGCTGCAGCGCTCAGCCGCGCCGTGGGCCGCTTCCTGGACGCCAACAAGAACCCTTCCCGCAAGGTCAAAGAGATCGACAACCGCGGGAGCCATTACTGGGTAGCTCGCTACTGGGCGGAGGAGTTGGCCACTCAGAGCGACGAGAAGCACCTCAAGGCTATCTTCTCGGACGCGGCCGAACAGCTCAAGGCGAAGGAAGCTGCCATCCTGTCAGACATGCTTGACTGCCAGGGAAAGGCAGTGGACATCGGCGGCTACTACCACGTGGACAAGGCGAAAGCGGACGTCGCCATGAATCCCAGTGCCACGTTCAATGGTATCATCACGCGCTTGGCTCAGGGCCCGGATGCGAAGATCTGAGGCTTTGCTGCTCGAGGCTGAGAGGTTTGGTTATTTTCCATGCCTGCATGGCCCGCACAGTAGCCGTGCCGGTGCCAGGAGGAGGGGCTGTGGGGCAGTAACAGTAGTTCGCAGGGTCTCGTTGTCACCCAGAAAGTGTAAGACTTGAAGTTGAGGAGAAGGTCCCTCCCGCAAGTGGTTTTGGGGCGCTGACCTAGAGGGGAGCATTGGCTGCCCTACATTTTGCGGCCTCCTATGGGGGCCTTCGAGCTTGTGGGCATGCGCAGAAGATGCCCAAGCCCGACTTGTTTGCAAATTCTTTTGGCCGCTGGTTCTTGCAGCCATCGTACTGCCCAGATACCCTGTGCCCACCGCGTGACCTTAGCTACTCGCCCGATCCCTGCCGTAGCCATAGCCTCACACGCACGTTCTGGGCCGAAGCAGCTCGACAGAGTTCCTAAATTGCCAGAGGGCTCGAGAGCTCGTTCCATTCGTTTCAAGGCCAAGTGCCTATGGCTTACAAAGCCTGCACAGCCGACAAAAAAGAAGAGAAGAGAGACCCTAAACTCCCTAAAGCCTAAACCCTAAACGGCCCTAAACCCTGCATCGATTGAGCTTTTTCTTAGACGCTGAATATTGCATGGGGGGGGATAGAACTTGATGGCAAGAGATGGCAAGAGGAAGCGGAGACATGCTAGTGAAGCAATTGAAATTGTACATCGCCACCCTGCGGTGCGGCTAGACTGCTTGGCGGGTGGCCAAAAACACCCAAAAAGAGAACGCAGCCCCAAGGTTCGGCCGGATAAGCCGTCTCGGACCCTGAATGACTGGCTGGCAGCGACAAGCTCTGTGCCGGAGGCCCTTCAGCCTGCTGGCCTAGGATGTGGTTCCTTTTAGGGCTTAATGTTAGGGTCCCTTTAATAAACCCCCCCCCCCCCCAAATCTTGCTTTGGTCACCGGGGTTTGGAGGGGTGGAAAAAAAGACGGGGTGCCAATAATCAATTCTGGGGGTCTGGGGGTCTGGGGGGGGTCAGCTGTCGGGGTCTGCTTTGCTTTGTCTTGAAGGCTTCTGCTTGCTCTCTGCAGCTCCTTTTGCTCTGCCGGCCCGAAGGGGCCTCCGTGGCAAGGCTCTCTTTCTCAGCCTCTGGGAGCTGCAGCAACCTCAAAAGGCACCTGATACCTGCTTTCTCTGAAGAAACAGCCCTGAAACAGCAGTTTCTCGCAGCTCTGGAGCTGCAGCAATCTCAGAAGACAAGCACTCTCAAACGAGATCTGCTTCTCTAAAGACTGAGCCTCGGAGCTCTTTCAAGCCAGCTCAGCTGAAAAGTCTTCTCTGCAATGGAACTCTTAAGCGATTCTCAGTAAAATTTTCCATTCCAGGCCGGCAGAATTTTATAATTACCACCCTTTATTATTATCATCGCACACCCCAAAATAGACTTGTTTACATACATCGGCCCGAAAACCTCCCGTAATGGAAAGTAGTCTTCGGCTGGACCCCTCTGGCCCGGCGGATTTTAGTATTACCACCCCAATTAAAAATGGGATTCTAACATTAGGGCTTATAGGGTTTAGGATTTAGGTCGTGATGTCAAAGGTCTTCCCCAGCTGATTCAGGAGTCTGGGTCCGAAAAAGGTCGTGATGTTACCGACTAGGCGAGATTCTTCAGAAGCCTATACTGCGAAAGGTCGTAGGGTTGCACCCTGCTTAGCCTTGCTCTACAAAGAGATAAGTTTGCCCGGCTATTCAGGATTTGGGCACTGCTTGGGGGGTTGCAGCAAGTCTCACTATAAGGACAAATTTGTCCATTCTAGGATGGGCCATCTTTTGTTTGGATTGGGGGTTTGTGCTGAAAGCAAACCCTAAAACTCCAAGCAAACCTGAACTGAACCCTACAAGGCCGGGCCTCCGGGCCTCCTTTCCAAGACCGCCCAAACTGGATGGAGTGTCGGCCCAAGCGACACCAAGAATTCCCCTTTGACACATGCACATGACAAAGCTGTCCCGATCGATCCGGCAAGGGGCTGACGGTTCCTAGCCAGGCTCTTCTCTACTCGATTCCGAGATGGGGTGGTTTTAGTAGAAGGGCATGGCCTCAAGCAGCTGTAGGTACAGCACTGCAACCCTGAAGCTGTGCAGGTGCTCAACCTCATCGGCACCTACGGCGCAGAGTTTGATGGCACCAATACTGCCACTGCCATGCAGCCTCTACGCAAGCAGTGTCCTTGTACTCTGGGTTTGGTCACCTGGGCCGGTGCAAATAAGAATGGATAAGGATTTCACAGTCCGTCTACGGTTGATACGAGGGCGCACGCGGATTTCGCTACTTCTCATGCCGCACGCAGCCCGTTGCATCAGGCATCGTCTGGCCAAGTGGAATCGCGAGGCACCACATCACAGGCGGCGCGAGTCGACTGGCGTCTTGAAGCATGTTTGGGGACTGTTTCAAAGAAATGTCACCTCGGTGCGCCCAAAGTTGAGCCTCCAAGAAAAGTGAGCTGTTGTAGGTGTCTGCTACCACATGTGCTGCATTTACGGTATTCCGCAAAAGGTCCCCTGGCCCCACGAGTACAGTCCCCCGAATTCCAAAAATCCTGAAGTCGCAAGGCTCTTCGAGGACAGCCGGTGGCAGGAGGTCCTCACCCATCTGGATCGGAACATGCAGGCCCCAACGCCACAGAGTCTGCCTTTGCTAAAGGGGGCTGATCTAGTTGCAAGATGGAGACTCTGGGGCAGTCCGTCTGGTCATGAGGGAAGAGTCTGCAGTCTGCGAGCCCAAGGCAGCTTTAACCGTCCCCGAAGGCCTACCTCTTATCCATCCCCCCCAGGCACCGAACTTCCAGAGCCGACACTTGACGGGTGCCCTCTGGTCCTTTGCTACACTGGGCCGGCCGCGGCCTCACAGCCTTCCGATATCTTCCGGGTGCTTCTCGGGGAAGCGTTCTGTTGAAGAGTTTGTTGCTCTAGGCTAGGCTCTTGTCCTCACGTTGACCTGCAAGCGGCCTGCTTTGATCACTTACCTTCCAGCAAACTAAGTACCTGAACCCGCGAAGATGGCCACAAAGGTCATGTTGGGCCTGTGTTGGCAATGACCGAAGCTGTTCGGCCCAACAGTTTTTTCAGAACAGCCTATAGTCTGCGGCAAGTGTCCACACTGTGCCCTGAGGGCTTGGGATTTATAAATATTAGACATGATCATCCTGAGGGTTCGCAGCATGAAAAAAGGGGCAGCCCACGTGAGAGACTGAAGCAGAAAAAGGTAGAAAAAGTTTTCCCCCTATAGCTGCGCCATGGAGTCCCATGCACTGGATGGCGGTTCGTTGAGTCGCGAGCTGGACAACAACAAAGAGACTCATATGGACGACGCGTGCCGGCCCAAGCATCTAAGAATCTACCCTCGTTATCCAACAAACTGTCCCAAGCCAAGGAAGAGCTTCCTTGAAAACCCCTCCAGAAGCCCTGCGATGGGTCCAGCTATGCAGCTGCGAAATCTAAAAGCATCCAGAGGCATCTAGAAGCATCTAGAAGCCCTCAGCCCGAGACCCAAGAGAACTGAGGCGCGAGACGGCCTATGCAGACTTGCTGCGTCAGCTACACCGGATTCACAGCTCCCAGGATGACGGGCCCTGAGCATGTTTGATTATCTTGAGGCTCATTGGATTCGAGGCTTTCTTGCGTGGGGCTTGGGAAACTGGGATTTGAGGGTCTTGAGGAGTGTGGGTTTTGAGAACTTTGGGGAGTCTGACCCAGCCACAAAAAAACCAACACAAGCCATTTCTGTTCAGAAGCCAGCATCCTGGACTCCTGAACATAGCTCTGCCTGGTCACCTGCCCCGGCTGTTTCAGGCCAAGATCGACGAGCTGAACCACGAGAAAGACACCCTGCAGGCCTTGCAATCGGTATAGAGGGGCCCCGTCGCCATTCCCCAAGCTGAAAGAACAGTCATTCTGAGAAACCCCCCTCCCCCTTTCGGGAAGAGGTGAGGTCGAGGGCTGTATCCTGCTCGATCATCACGTGCTTGTGCTGCTGCTTGCCGCAGCTCTGCGGTAAGGACGGGCAGCAGCGGCAAGAACCGAAGCCTCAACTCACAGAAGCCATCAAGCGCTCTCTGGGGGGACGCTCCTGTCAGGCGGCCCTTGTGAGGCTGCAGGCCAGGATGGAGTATGCTGGCCGGATCGCGTCCAAGGCTAGGTGGGTAGCACTGCAAAGGTTAGTTGTCAAGGATGCCCCGGATTGTGAAACTTGGGGGGGGGGGGGGGGGCTTTCGTATTTTTAGATGTTGGGAAGGAGGGTGGAGGAGAGAGCCCTCACACCAATCGTTTGTCGGCGCACAGTGCGTCAAGGCCATCGTGCAAATATGGGGTTCGTGTGAAATTGCAAAATATCGCCTGCAAAGCGCGGCCGAACCATCAGTTAGCGCTCTACCCACCAATACATCCCAAACTCCAAATATCTCCAAGCTAAACTCCAAATATCCCGAATCCACGAGGAGCTGAGGCAGCGAAAGTCTTTTTCAGAGTCCATCCCCGACCTCGCGCACACACCCCACGCACTTGCACTTGCACCTGTACTTAGAAGTATAAGGTGGCCCCCCCCAAGAGGTTCAAGTGGCAGCTGTCGATGCGTCACAGGAGTCCTCCATCTCCTCCGCCCCGATCGCCCCACTCCGACTCCTCAAACTCGAGCGCGCGGGGAGCGATTGCTTGGGCGAGGCAGGGCTCTACTGGCTGGTTCTTATTAGGGAATGAGGTTTAAAGGATGTATATAGGGCCCTAATTCCCTCATTCCCTGCTAAGACGCAGGGGCTCTAGGCCACAGAGAAGTTTCCTCAATCATCTGGGGCTTCTGGGTTGAGTTCGGGCCCTACTCTTCAGAACGGCACCGGGGACTTCTCCAGAATGTCGAAACTGTAACTCCAGTCCCTGGCTTGGATCTCGCCTAGTCGGTGAGAACTTGGCTGTTTACGGTTCTTGGATCTTTTTGGCTTTGACAGTCGGACTTTGGGCATGCAAGGCCTTCACTTGTGAATGGCTTTGCTTGTGGAGCTGTAAGGGAGGAGCTTCAAGTTCCCTAAATCGGATAGTTGCAAAGTAGTCACATTCTCGTCTGGAGCTCCAGGTCCTTGATGAGCGAGATGGCGACGACGAGATTCCGGCTACGACAGGCCCTGGGACTAACTTGAGAGGGCAGTCCGAGGTCCCGGGCGGAAGATTCCGGCATCATTGGCTTCCGGATTGTCTTTTGACTTTTTTCCTACACTTTTGATCATATCTTAGGGTTGTTCCGTTCCGAAGAAGGAGAGAGCACCTGGCTAGGGTCTCTTACAGGGACTTTCAAAAGCCGTCCTGGTCCAGGTGACGAGAAAGTACACCCGATTTTGCATGGGCTCTCGGAAGTGGACATCATGATGGACGATGTGACGGAACCTACGTGAGGATCCCAGCTCTTTCAGCCGACACCCTTCGCAAGCAATAGTGCTTAAATTCCTTCATGTGGACTGTTACAGTCGCGCTGCCGCCGCCTGGCTTGCTGTATACCATTATATACCATGATGTCAAGAGCCACGGTGCAGCTCGATACCGTGAGGCCACCTCGGCGCATCCAACTTCACCCAAGGCGTGGTCAGGGATGTGGGAATATGTGGGCATCTGTGGAATCTGGGGTGGGTTTAGGGTGTTGGGATTTCGGCTTGCAGCCAAGGGCGGAGGGTATGGATTTTGCGTCGCAAAGTCCTTAAGCAGTGTCGCAGGACATGTATGTATGCATGTATGTATGCATGCATGTATGCATGTATGTATGCATGTATGTATGCATATATATATGTATGTATGTATGTATGTATGTATGTATGTATGTATGTATGTATGTATGTATGTATGTATGTATGTATGTATGTATGTATGTATGTATGTATGTATGTATGTATGTTTTTTTATGTATGTACTTTTTTTATAATTATTTATTTTATTTTATGTATTTATGTCCGCTGATCTTCAGTAATCCTTTGCGCCGACCTTCCCTTCATTGACTGGAAGGACCACAGCAGGTTCTGTGAAAGCCCCACGGCCTTTCGCAGCAAGCAGCTTCCTTGCGGTGACTGAAACCTGGACTTGCAAGGTGGGATGAACACTTGTCGCTGTCAGCGGCTAGGATGACTGCAGCCCAAGCCTGAGTCGGCTGTGATGCTGGGGCCTCCTCTCCCAGATTCTAGGGAATTCGGAAGGGATGCGGGAATTTCATGTTTTTCAAGGGGCGGACGCAGTACAGAGGCTTCAACGCCAGTGACATGTTGTCTTCCATGGCTCGCCGGCATTTCAGGCCATTCCCTCGGCAAGGGTGAAAAATTTGGGCTTCATGGTGCATGGCCTTGCAAGTGAAGGGTTTGTATAAAGGCCTCAGCAGCTTAGTGGCTTAGAGCTTGGCCCTAGGGCCAGGGCTCAGGGTTTCAGAACGTTTCAGCTCTGAGCTTTTGTTGATCTCCAGCGCCATGCCTGCAGCCAAGCGCCCGGCGGCATCATCCAAGGAGTTTAGGGTTCAGGTTGAAGATGTTCGGGCATGGAATAGGGAACACCACGATGCCTCCGTGATGTGTGCTTCGCTTTAGCTTTGAATGACCCAAACGAAGCCCTGTCTTGCTACCTACGTGAGGAGTCGAACCTGTGTGAGGGAACACTTAACCTCGTAAACCCTTCAGCTTCAGAGCGAGCTAACGCCCGCGACCTGAAGAGCCGAAACGAGGAGACGAGGGCCAAGAATGCCAAGAGCCAGGGCTCTCCAGCAGTCCCTGCGGGCTTAAGGGGTTTGGGGGGGGAGGGGGGCTACATTAAGGCGCAGCGCTACACTCCAGAACCACCGTATCTCTTCTTGATTCTGTGCCGAAGACCTTCTGTACATGTTGGGCTTCCGGTGTTTTTTCCGCTTAGTTGTGCCGGCATTTGGGGCCAGGGCGCCTGCTTAGACGATGCGGCCAACGCGAATGATGCAGTTGTGAGCCTCGCCTGCTTGTGCTTGTTTGCTTGCTCTCATGCCTCTGAAGCAAAGAGAGATGGATAGCCTGAAGCCTCAAGTGCTGCGTGCATTGCCAGGATAACCTGCTTTGTTGCCTTTCTTTTTCGAACTCCCAAAATCTGGATCCCTTGCTGTTTTAGGACATGTCATGTTTTGCGGATTTTCACGGTTGAGACTCCAAGATGCCGGACTTTTGCATGGTCCAGGAAAGTCTTTGCGGCTGTGTCAGAGCCAAACTATGCGGTTCCCTGGGCCTACAAGCCCCAGGACGCGGAATGCCATTGCTTCAGGGGATGAGGGCTTCGGATGACAAGATTTAGGCTTGCGGACTTGGGATTGCAGCTTTCGGAAGTCGCAGCTTCTTGGGACTTGGGAGATCCAAGCGCTGCAGGATGCACGGACCGGGACTGCCTTTGCAGTTGCTTGGGGCAAGGAAAGATGCTTGCCAGCATTCGGAGAGGGCGCCTTAGTGACATGCCAATACTGTGGCATTTATTGCGTGTGCAGGCTGCTGGTTAGGAGCTGGGAGTTGAGAAGTTCGGTTTGGGAGGTGTTTTGTGTGGCAGGCAACCAATGGCTGCTCACCAACGCCCACGTCGTCCGTCACGCTGCTGTGGTTCAAGTGCGCAAGCGCGGGGACCACCAAAAGTTTATCGCAACTGTGCGGCGAGGCTGCTTTTGCATGGGACAGTGTTGGCGGGGTTTAGTCTTTAGGCCCTAAGGTTTCGGGTTAAGGGCTTAGGGGGAATGATGGTTGCTGCTTTTGGACCTGTTCAGCTCGGATGTTCCAATGGAGGGAGCATATCCAGCGAACGCAGGTTACAGTATTTGCAGTGGATGCGGGCGTCTAACATAAGGAATATATGCCACCTTTAACCCAAAGAGCTTGAACTTGATTTAGATTCAGGGCCGAGTTTGGGAGGAAGCCCAGCCAAGGCTTTGCGTTGGTTTAGACTGCGATCTGGCGATCCTGCCACGCAGTTGCAAGAAGTTCAAAATCGGATGCCCGGATCGCAGCACGCAGATTGCGTTCTACTTGCATAAGACAATTCCCACATCGTAGCATTCAACCGAGAGGGCTTCATCTTACTCGCATTAAATCTCCTTTAGATTGCCAGGCCGCAGACAATCGAAATCTCCCGTTCGCCCGAATCCACAGCTGGCTGTTGACACAAGAGCAAGCTCACCGGCTTTCAGGGCGGAATCCTCTAAGCCTCGCTCCAAGAACCAGCACACTTCCTTTAAACAAACTTCCTGAAGCCGGAGACTGTGGCAGCTCCTCAGGACCGTCAGCAGCGCCAAATTCTGGGAAGGCCTTCCTCGCGTAGTTCTGACTCCTGGTGCTCCAATTTGTGGCACTCAGGGTTCCGAAAAGGGCTCCCGGTCCTCCACCCGTCGGGCTCACGAACTGCCCAGGGGAGGTCGCAGGACATGGGTTCGGAGGTTCAGGACCTTAAATGCTTTTAACGCACTTCAGGTTTTGGAACTTCGTAGGGCACAGTTTTAGGAAGGTGTCGGTGTCTGTCTTTCACCTCCTCGGGCTTTTGCACGTCCTATGGGAAGCTATCTGCCATCTTTCTCATGGCATCAACGAGGAGCGTGGAGCTGCCACAGTTGCAGGATGAGGTCACCGTGGTGGGCTACCCGATTGGCGGAGACAACGCTTGCGTCACTGTGGGTGTCGTCAGCCGCATTGACATGCAGCGCTACAACGCGCCTGGGCTAGCAGGGACCTAGCTTGAGCGTAGGCTTCTGGGTTGGTTGCTTTTGTGGGCCTTGATCGCAAGTGTAACACAGAAAGCTCCCCGTAGTCCTGTGAGCTTTGAAGATTGGATGGCAGGTTTGTTGGAGCCGGAGCCTCCTAGCAATCCAGATCGATGCGGCGATCAACCCTGGGAACAGCGGAGGGCCCTGTTTCCACGAGGCCGCTTATTTTTTTTAGCCCATGTCCAGACCCCAGGCCCACCAAGGCCCTAATGTTGGACCTAAGCGATCTTGTGTTGCATGTCTTCGAATCTTCGAAATGGTGGTGCAGTTTTCAGGGTTGCCTAGCCATCCTAAGGCCAACCGCGCTAAATTTGAGTCAAAGAGTCAACGAGATCCTGGTGTTGGAATGTGCCGACTCTCTGCCAACAACCTGAACCCTCAGCAAGCTTTTGTAACACAAATGTTGCTCTTAAACGAGCCCGCCCTGTATATCCTCAATCCCCACCTTATGCTACAGTACCCAATTACACTGAAGCCCAGAAAGCCATTTCTGCACTGCATAATGGGAAGATCAACAGAGCTCCTTCAAGCCTCCCCCAAAGCCTTTGCAGGACAGCGGCTCTGTCGAATGCATCGGCGTGGCTTTCCAGGCCGGCAATTTTTGGTTGAGGGCTCGGCCTCAGGATTGTAAACAAAGTGCGTGCGAAGAGCCACTACCCCCTTAAGCCCCCAGAAAGGAGGGCTTCAACCGGCTTCAACATTGTCTTTCAAAGGCCTGCCAGTCCTGTCCTGAGGTCCTTGGCCGCGATGATGCCGAGAACATCGGCTATATTATCCCCTCTGAGGCTCGGGGTTTGCTGGTTGCGATGGCTTGGGACAACTTGGGATAGTCTCTGTTAGGCTGTCGAGAGCATGGGATGGCCAAGAACACGGACTAACAAGCATGTTTAGCCGTCCGCACACTGGATCTGCAAACGAGGCTGATGGTTCTTTTTTCGTGTTTCTTCTGGTTTTTTTTCCGTATTTTTTATGGTTTCAGGTGAACCCTAAACCCTAAACCCAAAACCCTAAAAACCCTAAAAACCCTATAAAAACCCTAAAAGCCCTAAAAACCCTAAACCCTAAACCCTAACCCTAAACCCTAAACCCTAAACCCAAGACCATGAAAATACGACAAAAAAACCAGAAAAAACACGAAAAAAAACCTGGACCCTGCAAACGACGTGCTACTTTGGCATGGCAGGGGGTCATCGGACGACTGCATAGCGTCACGTTTGGTTGCTGAATGTCCTGATCTTCCCCTCAGACCCATTGGAACGAGTAGTGCTTGCGAAGGGCTATAGAGATCCAAGTTGCCAAGCTTTGCCCGTATGTCCGTGTTCGCCCTTGCAGTCTTCGTGCGTCCTCGAGTTGGATAGCGTTTTGGTTGAAGGTCACGTTTTCCCACCCACCATGCAAGGTGTACATTGCATGTGTTGCCAGCGCATACCACGTACTGTGGTACGGCCAAGCCCGGGCAGGGTACCGTGCAGTCATCGAACGCGGCAACCTCCTGCGGTGCTAGACCCAACCCGGCGGCTTCTTCGTGCAACAGCTGTGGGCACCACGACGCAGGAAAGAATGACAGTCGCCCTTGTCGGATCTTTACAAAGCTCTACCGTGTTCATCCACGGCAGTTTTTGCCAACACGATGGAGAATCAGCTGGAAAGGGCGTGGCAGAGCGGTGCCAAAGAGCTGTGCTGATCGAAGAAGCTATCGTGCCTACTGGGCTAGTCCATGCCTAATGATCGCCCCCACCGACACATCTTTCCGTTATGTGCTTGCAGCCACTGGGGCCTTTCCGGAAAATTCTTCTGGGGCGGGGGGCGCCCGACTCCGACTGACTAGCAACTGAGACAAGTAACTCCATGAAACTCCATGGTCCAGAGGTGGTGAACCACTTCTTGGTCGACTACGTCAAGCACAAGTGCTACACCGGCTTCGGTAGCTGTGGCTTTACTGTACAAGCGCTCGAGAACGGGCCGAGACCCAGCAGCACTCGCGCATGGTCGACAAGTTGAGGCACGGCTACTTCGCATACTTTGCAAATGTAGTACCGTGCGGGTCAGAAAAGCAACATTCAGCGTCACACTCCTCTGGAAGAGCAGCAGCCCTATTTGCCAAGTTGAGTGCAGTTACGGTCTGTGAATTCAAAGAAGGACAGAAGCCCTCAGAGTTCACGCCGAGGATGCGCCTCGCCCTGGGGCTGAAGAACGGGGAGAGACTGAGCTGAGTTACGTGGAGACCTTGCGGGTCCAGAGCATGGAAGGCTTTGCTTTGTCATGCTAAGCTAAGGGAGAAGTGGCTGAAGATTGAAATCGAAACATGCCAGGCGACATGCAAATCCTTTGCTTGCCCTCAGAACCCTGAGCCAAGGAGCGGCATTCTCGTGCGCCGGGTGGATCCGTCCTCGGCGGCTGGCAAGGCCTGGGAAAAAGGGGTTGAGCGTTTAGGGTTTAGGGTTTAGGGTTCGGGCAGTTTTGGATCCCGGTGGGCTGTCCTTTAATGCCCTCGCTGCTTTTTGGGGGTTGGGCTCGTGCTCTCTTGAGTTCAGCGCGCCCTGGCAGGTTCTGAAGAAGGGTGACATCATCCGCAAAGTGCAGGGGCAAGACATCGGCGACGATGGCAAAGTGCCCTTCCGTGGCGCCCGCAACGAAAGGACCTCGCAAACAGCCATGGTTGCCATGATTCTATTGGCCTACGGGGCTTCCTCAGCTTGCAGGAAAGCATCAGCCATAGGCCATAAGCCCTTTAAGACAAGAAATATGCCTACAGGGCCGCAGCTCGAGGATCGACTTCCACTACCTCATCTCGAAGCTGTTCATCGGCGATTGGTGCAGCTTCCAGGTCCTCAGGGACAAGCACGTGTGCCGAGGCCGAAGAGCTCCCAAGGGCTCCGAAGGGCTCCGAAGAGCTCCGAAGGGCTTTTTGGTTCTCTCCCGGGCAACCGAAGTCAGAAGGGCACCCCAGGCAAGCCCAGGAGTGACCCGAAGGGGAAAGATGAGGGGCAGTTGAGGGCCTCAAGTGTAGGATGTTTAGGGCTTAAGTGGAGCTGAGGGTAACGAGCAGTCTCAGCAGTGCCCAGAAAGTTTTCCAGACCGAGGCAAGACCTCCGCATGAAGCTCTCGGCCGTGCGCCCACTGGTCCTCCACGACCCGCCCGATCCACCGAAGTATTTCGTGGTCGGCGGTCTGGTCTTCGTGCCCTTGTCCGAGCCTTTCCTGATGGATGACTTTGGTTCCTTGGCGAGAGACCCCGTGGATTGCCGTAAAAAGCTGATGGTCGTTTGCAACAAAACTGATTCAGTGCCTTGTTGCCGGCAACAGGGTACATGCTGGGATTTCGGGGTGAGGAAAGTGTGGTTCGTTGCACGACCGCTCTCCGTAGGACCAATAATCTCCCAAATAGCTTCACCTTCACACACCTTCGGCATTGCTCCCAGTGGCCGGAGTCCGACCGGCAGAGCCAAGTGTGTCATTCCAATGCTTGGATAAACTACGCACATGTTTACATTATACATTCAACTCGAAACCTTGAACCCGAACTGCTTCTGAACATTTCGGGTAAATCGCACGCCGTCTTGACTGCCTTAACCGCCTCAAGAGGGTCAAGAGGGTCAAGAAGGTCCGGCTGGACCCTTTGACCGTCCGTCTCTTCTGCAAACGAGAGTCAAGAGGGTCTAGAGGGTCAGGAAATCTTTCTGGGGGTCGGGTGTGTCAGCGTGTCTTAAAGGAATGCCTGGATGAGGAGCCTCG
This sequence comes from Symbiodinium natans, assembly GCA_905221605.1. Classification (NCBI taxonomy): domain Eukaryota; class Dinophyceae; order Suessiales; family Symbiodiniaceae; genus Symbiodinium; species Symbiodinium natans. The sequence continues at coordinate 226,679 of CAJNDS010002143.1, read as the reverse complement.
AGCATTGAAAAACCACCCCTAATTTCCCTGGAGGTGCCAACTTTCACAAAGAGGCGCCCATCGGAATGACCCTGACCTTGCGAACAAGTGAGCTTTGTATTCTCGTATGTTGTTGTTGGGTATTGGCTTGCTCGTTCAGGGGTTTTCCGTGCAGGGCTTCGGTGGGTGGGGCTCACATTCCCTTCGGGGCATTTCGGGGGCCCGGACAAGAGACGGAGGATCTACCACTGGGCCGAGGGCATGCGCCAGTTTGCCGACCATGAGATCCTTGCCGGCCCAAAGCTGCGAAACCTAAACATCTTGCAGTGCTTGTGTCGGTTTAGGGTTTAGGGCTTAGGGTTTAGGTTTTAGGGATGTTTAGGGTTTAGAGTTTTCCCTCAAAAAGATTTTTTTTGCATCAGGGGATGCTTGTTGTGTTCTGGGAGTAGCTGGGGTTTCGGACTGGCACTCCGGCATACCGAACATCGCATGGGCTCAGACCTTAGACCCGGCACTTTCTTCCACCAACGTCGATCCTTACTGTAGCCCTCCCTTCAGAGGTGTTGATAGGGGCTTGGGGGCATCGGATCTCGGCAATCTGTTCGATGGAGGGCTCGAATCTGCGTCACGCCTGCTCTTCTTGCATCTGCCTGCTCATCCCGTAGCCTACAGCCTTCTAACAGCCCAAGCAGAGGAAGCAGCTCCGCAAGCTTCTTTAAAGCAACGTACGAGGGCGAACCTGCGCAGCAGAGGATCATCGTGCTGTCGCAAGTGCTGGCATCGCCACTCACCGTCGGCTTCACGGAGACGTTGGCAGAATTGGGTTTAGGGTTTGGGGTTTAGGGTTAGGGTGGATGATATCTCTAGCTCCTGTTAGTGGTTGGTCTGGGGCTGAGTCTTAATGTCTTGAGTTACTACCCGCAACACCCATCACACCTTGAGACCCAACCTCTGTTTCCAAGCCACTAATTAGAACCCACCATCGGGACCCCAACCGCCTGTAAAACCTTTCTGGAATCTCTTAAAAGCCCACATGAGAACAGTAAAAAAACGGCGGCAACGAAGGCACGCGGTTTTAGATATGACTTTAATGAGGCTTTTTCCTCTTGTCTTTATCATATTCGATCAGCCACTAGCTGCAGCCTTTTTAGGACGGCTACACATGGGTCTGATCTGTGTGCAGTTCTTCTCGGCTCCACGATGCCGAGCAGTCACAAACGACACTGCATTGGTGACCCCACTGTTGCATACCCTAGACAATTTCTTAAAAAGGCCAGCCTGGCCCAGCCTGCTGCAGGATTTCTACAACGTCACGCTGCTGAAGTTCAATGGCCAGCAGCCCAAGAACCTGGAGCACTTGATCAACCTGGTGAAGACTTGCAAGGCAGCTTAGGGGATGTAGAAAGCCTCGGGGGAGACGGGTTTTGGGGCTGAACTATCAGGTCTCAAATGGGGGAACATCCGAAAAGGTAGACAGCCGACAGCTTGCGACACGGTCGTACCTCCCAGCTTCCGTCCTACGAACTGCAAGTCGTTTTGACATCGCAGGACGAGTACCTGAACTTCGAGATAGAGAGGAGCAACTCGATCATCCTTCCAAGAAAGGACGCCTTGAAGCAGACTCCAAACATACTGAAGGACCTGCCAAGCTGTCACCAGATCTGCATTGAATCATCATGACTATACGAAGTTTTTGCCCGTGAGCCCCAAACAGTAGCCTCACAGCTCCACACTGACAGAGCTGAGCGGAGGAGAACATGATCCCCCACGACCGCTCTGCGTCTGATTTGCATGCAGAGTCGTTGACTTTTTGCAGTCTTCGAGTTTTTGCACAGCTTCTCAGCTCTTGCGGCTCATGCCCGTTAACGGAGGTCCACTACCGGGAGATGAAGTGAGCAACGCGAGGGCATCACGGAGGTCAGAGCAGTGAACAACGGAGAGACGGGACAGGAGCAGCGTGGCATCTCGCGGCGTCTCATTTTCCGCCTCCGCCATCAGCGCGAACTCCAACGAGATATGCCGCGACAAGACACGCTCCGGAAGGGCACCCGCGCGCAGCGAACTGCTGCAGCATGGCATGGCCGCCACATGCCCCTCTCGGGCCAAAGGTGCAGAGAAGTTTGCACGTGAGTCCGCGCGCAAAAGAGAAGCAAAAAGGTTGTGCCAGGGGCACAAACAACGCAGGTCAACCTGGACTGCCCACCATATGGCTGAGATGCTGCCAGCAATCGACACATCAAGGGAGTTTGCTAAAGCATGTAAGGCTGTGGCCACTGCCAATCAGCTCGACGAAAGAAAGCTGGTCAACAGCGGACGCTTGCCTGCCATGGTCGGGAGATTAACGGAAGCAGCGGTAATGTCTGCAGACCTGTGACAATGGCAAGTGTTGAAGTTGACCACAGCACTCGTCACATATCCGCCTTCTGAACGGAAGCACTGCACTCCAGTCAGTCCAGGAGAGAATGCTGGTTATGAGATGCTTGGCCGCAAGCCACCACAAGTAACATAGACTTGCCTGCGCAACAGCATGTCCTGGCGAACTCACGGGCTACAAAGAGGGAATTAGTTCGCATCAGGACTGCATCTAGGTCCAAAGGCCTACTTGCGTAGGAAAAAGAAGAGGTGAGCAGCCGCATTGGTTCATCCCGCACTATGATTCCAAGTCATCCTTACAGTTTAGGGGTCGTGACGGTTACCAGGAGAGCAATCGACAGATCTGCCGGTTAGGGCAGACTCGGGGCATGCGGTGAGTTAGGGTTTTCGGGTTTAGGGTTTAGGGTTTAGGGTTCAGGGTTTTGGGTTTAGGGTTGCAACCATTTTCATTGATCTCATGACCAGGCGACGAGGATGTCAGCGATGCATCTTGCCACCATCAGATCCCAAGCGTGGCTGGCCTTAACTCAGTGTGGACTGCATGCGCGGCACAGGATGTTGAATCTCGGTTGGGCGCGCGCGGCCATCACAGAGCCCACGCAAATAGCAACAGCAAAATGATAGGGTGACAGAACTAGCATTCCAATCTCTGTCCATGCCAGAAACAGCCCTACTCTGAGTTCTGGGAACCTCTTACACCTCGCTGCGGGTCCCTGCAGAATGAGTGCATGTCGCAGACTTAGGATATAGGAGGGAGTTTCATGTGGGGTGTTGGGGTCGGCTGAGGCATGGCCTGGGACCTGACAGGAATGGCAGCTTGGCTGACCTGAGCCTGGAGAGCATTCTGCAAAATCCAATATCCTGAGACAGCTTGAACACGAAGCATCTTAAAGATTTGAAGTTACGTTCATGCTGCCGATGTCATTTTCCGGCCGTGGGGTCTCAACGTCACTACACCAGAATGCTTCTCGTAGATGAAGTCGAAAAGACATTCCAAGACCCTGCAGGACACCTTTCATGAATCCACCCACACCATGGTTGGAATTACGGTTCCGCCACTGCTTTCTTCGGATTTCCGGGGATCCTGTGGGCTTTCGGGTTCTGGTGCTGTGACACATGCTGCTTTCCGAGGTGCTACTGCTCTACGCCAGCGCCTTATTGTTTTTGCAGCGATGGTGGAAGATTGGGTTCAATCTCAAGGTTCAGAGATCTGCCGTTACTACATCTTCCCTGCTCGGCTGAGGACATGATCGCTATACCCATCTCCGCCTTCGACCCTGGTTCGAGCATGTCGTGCACCAAGCATGGTGCGAATGGTGCTGATGTTTTGTGGAGTCGGAGTTCCCCGCACCGTAGGTTTACCGACCTGATGGAGTGGACAACCCAGATCTTCTGGACGTTCGACATCTTCATGCTGGGGCCTCGAGCGCATGAAAGCGTGCATGAAAGCATGTGAAAGCCCTGGGCACGGAGCCCAAAGTCAAAGTTCTTAAAGCCCAAAAAGCTCTGAACCATCACCGACCAATTCCTAGACGCCGTGCTGAGCTACTTACGTAAAGATCAGGTCCCTTGTCACCGGGTACGTCTCCAAAGGACAGATCGTGGCTCAGCTGCACCGCTCGGCTGCCTTGCTGGGGTGGGGGCAAGTGATTCGTAGTTCAGCATCCTCTGCAGCATGAGCGTATATAACGTGCCTCTGAGGTCATGTCACCATTTCCGATTTTCATCAACTATATGAGCCATGGCTGAGATCATGACTGGGCGGATCTTGTGCTCGCTTGCTTGGACCGCTCGAGGTCCTCCTTGTGTTGCCCTAACCGAGTGGGAGCACTTTGGAACACCATGAAACCTGAAAGGAGTAATGAGGGAGAGGAATGCCATGAGCCCTGAGTGGCAAACCCAAAAGCCCTGTAGCCCTTCAAAAGACGGCGAGCTGACCGGCCCCTCAAGCAGACGAAATCAAGTCCGTAGCGAGTGCCTTCATTCCAAAAGGAGGCGTGGTCAGCTCGGCATGTGGCAGAAAGCGGTGCAGTGTGTGTGTGTGTGGGAAACTTTGGATGAACCGATGAACCGCCCAAGGCAAGAACTAGGTGCAAGTGAGGCAAAAAGTCGTCAGGGCAATGCTGTGTGCCCGGTAATGCCGGGTATGCCTGCTGCCTGCCATTGGCAGAGCTTGGCACTGCTGGCATCCGAGACCCCGAAAAGTCCCATGACATGAGCCATGCAGCATGTTTGTTCAACGAGACTCTACGGCCCTAAACCCTAAACCGTAAACCCTGATCAAGGAAGACATGGTTCTTGTGACTTGGATGCAGGCGGACTCTGCCCTGACAGATCCAAGATCGCTGCTCTTGTTTGCTTCCAGGAACCTACATAGTCCACACTTGTTCCCAGCTTGTCGTGTTTTTCTGACTATGCTTTTTTCTTTTGCTGTCGACAATTGCTGTAACTGAGGCTTGATGTCATCGTGGTTGGCCCCGACTGGCGTCTAGTATGCAACGGGAGCTAGACTACTTTCCGGCACGCCGCAGCGAGGCAGATTCAGTCCTAGTTGCCCTTTCTCATCTGCTGAGGTTCATGACATTCGTTGCATTGTCTGCTCCAAACGAAGATGAAGGCTTGTGCAGAGAGAGAGAGAGAGAGAGAGAGAGCAGAGACACCGAGTGCCGTAGAGTCGTAAGGAATTTGAGGGCCCCCCCATCCACTGTTTGAATGGCCCAAATACGCCTCAGCCGAGACGTCGGAGGCCTTATTAGTAGGAGAGGCAGTTGGGTAATATAGTTGGTAAGCTCCTTGAAGGGCGGTCGCAAAGCCTCACAGACGAGAATTGGGCGAAAGGGATGTTACCTTTGTATGGCACTCCATGCATAACCTTGCGAGAAACTGGAAGCACCCCCGACGGTCACAACATGGAGCCCTGTCAGGTGGCAGCACCAGCGTGAGTCGATTGATGCGGAGCATACGTGTTGCCTTGAGCCCAGTTTCACTGTGAAAGCTTCGTGCCCCAAGCGGAAGATGATGCGCAGCGTGCTTGATATTTCTGGCTTTGCACTGATCGCTCAGGTTCGCACAGTGCGCCTCCTTCGCTTGGTGACAGACCCAGACGGAACTGACGCAGAACGTTGCAAACGATTTGGCTTGTCACGTATGTGGTGGTAGTACAGCGTGCAAGTAGGTTCGGGGTGTCCGTGAAGAAAGTCACCCTGTCTATCTTTGATTGCCACAAAACGGGCCCAAAGGTGAAGTTGAAGCGCATCCTCGACATGCTGAAGGACAGGATCACATCAGAGGCGCCCCGCATGAATTTCTGCCTCCTCCCCTCCTCAGCACGTCAGCGTAGCCAAACGTAACCGCGCGACACCGACAGCGAAGCAGCAGGACCCTTGTGTTACACAATGCAATGCATGGCAAGGCGGGCTACCAGGCGCCACTCCATCCTTAAACCCGAAGCCTGCTGGAATCCAAAGCTCTCTAAAGTTCAAAACATCTTTTCGGATCTCAGCCCAGCTTCGCAAGCAAGAAGGGTTTGGATTTAGTGCTTCAGCTGTAAGATTCCGAGATGAGCTGAGGTGGTTTTCATCTTGCTGAACATACTGAAGCTGATCATCTTGCCGCTCACAGAGATCTCGAAATGCGGGTTTAGGGCTGTAGAGAGTTTGGAAAGCTTCAGTGCTCAGCACTTGGGGTGCCCCCGAATTGGCCCAACTATTTGGCACGTGTTTAGCACTTAAGGCTTTGGGTTCAGGACCCGGATGCAAAAAAGGCTTTAGATGGAAGTGCAGAACAGAGGCTGTCACATAAATGCAACTTCCCCATCCCGGATCTCACCGATGCCAAGCGGAATGGGACCGAATGGGTGAGGCTTCTGCTGGTCAACCACTTCATTGCGGCATTGTGGCATGCTGCCGGCACTGTTGCGTTTTGGGGGGCTCGGGCCGCTTAAGGTGTAATCGCTCAGGGTTATCCTCAGATTTCTTTCAGACTTGTTTTGGGTTTTGAAGGGTTTTGAAGTGCGGTAGTTTGTGTGCCCTGACTCGATTTTTCTGAAAGGGCCGGCTTAGCATCCGAGCGGTCTCAAAGATGCATTGCGCAGGCTTAGGGTGGCAGAGTGTATTGCGCCAGAGGTGAGCACATGTATGACGACCTCAAACTCTCCCGCTGCTTCATGATTTCTTCTTCAGAAACAGGGGAAGGCTGCATTCTCTTGCCCTCCTTGGCTCAGACAAGTCCAAAAACTGTTTAGCACAAAGAGGTCAGGTTGATTCCACGGGATGGTGATTTGACGTGTACATGTATTTCGGGTTTGGACCCCTTCTCGAATGTGGATCATGGATAGTTTGCCGACTTCATCGTGGCCGAGCGTGGATAGAATGATGATCCCATGTTCGATCGCAGCTGTAAGCTGCTCAAGAAGGGCCCTTCTTAGTACTGTAGCAGCCTGTATTGTACAGTTTTCGCCCCCGTGGATAGTGTTCCTGTACGTCGTGGACCTGATTGGCCAACTCGCATCCGGAGGAAAGAGGAGCCAAAAGGGTCGGGCGTTGACGAGGAATAGATCCTTTTCCCTAACCTCGGGATAGTTATCTGTTCTCTTTACAACTCATAGCCGGAGGCCGGAGGATACTGAGGGCAGGTGGCTGTTCAGGTGAATATCGGGATAGGTGTACAACACGCAGCCGGACGGCTAGTGGATACATCTAGAGCGATAGGTTACCACCCCCTGGAGATAGCAACTCTGGGGATCCTTCCGATAGTTAACGTCGGGAGTGGCTCGGAACGATTGGCTAGCTACCTTGAGTTCCCCGTTGACAGGGATACTGTTACTTCTGGTGCAACATTACAACCTACAACTGTAAATATACAACTTCTTTCTCCTCGTGTGGCCTGAGCTAGTTACTGGAACGGGTTGCGCAAGTTTTCATTGGTTTGGACACTTCGCACAGGTTAAGAGCCTTGTTGCTTGGCCTGGACGAGCTGTTCGAGAAGTTTTCTTGGTATAGCGAAGAGGTACCACTTGCATAGCGAAGTTTTCCGCATTTGTCACTTGTGTTCGTTGACTGCAGCAATGTCCACACGTGATAGCATTGGGAGCAGTGAGTCTAGCGATAGTGATGTGTTGGGAGTAGGGAATAGATTTCTCGAGGACCAGGTCACTGCGGTCAATCAGGACGTGGCGGCTACCGATAGTCATGTGAGAAGCATAGCCGACGCCGAGAACGTGAACTTCATCGACGACGGACGGAATAGTGGAAGGACGGGAATGGAGATGGATAGCAGTGATAATAGAGATCGCCTCGGCCTCAGTTTCTCAGGACCGCTTACTGTAGACATCAGGTCGAGTGCTGCGAATAATATGTTAGTGTCAGGACCACCCCCAGGACTGACGGATAGAAACTTGGAGATCGTGGCGGCGATGGATAGTGTGGGGAGGTCGGGAGGACTGGGCTATGCCGGAATAGCGGACACGTCGGGCACTCAGGGGAGGGACGCAGACGAAGGATTGCAGGAGTTGCTCGCAATCCCGTCGATAGCAGATAGAGGGGATGCCGTAATGCAGCTCAGCATGCTTGCAAGCCGTCCTGTAGTGTTTGATCCAGTTATGGGAGCTACAGATTTAAATGAGTATAGGGCCGGAAGAGGTGGGATAGAAGCGGGAAACGCTAGGACTCCGACGCTTGCTATCGAGGATCTGGCTGGAATAGATGAAAGGATGGAAGAGGGACCGTTCGTCATCCCCTCCGAGCCTGTGTCCCACGGGACGAATTACGAGTCAACGGGAGGTGCCAAGGGAATCACTGGTTCCGGGTTAGAAATGGCGATCGAGGACAGAGTGGATAGTCTTGCAGTGTCATCATCGTCAGATCATGATAGGACGATCAGGAGGAATGATGATGGAATAGATGCGATGATGCTCAGTGGCGAGCTCGAGGGAATGGAGATGATCTCGTTCCAGGAGTGTATTCGAATAGTGCGACCATGATTGGGAATGTCGGTGCCGATCCTACGGACCTGGAGTTGATAGCTAAGGGATCGTCAGCGGTAGCGCAGAACGTGGTCAGTGGGAGCGATGATAGAGCACTGTCTGTATTTTCATCTACAGGTCTCTCGGAGGCATCGCCAGGCGGGAACGTCGAAGCGTTGAAGGATGTGAGGATGGGTCAGACTACGACGATCGGAATAGAGTGGGGATCCCATGGAATCCGGAGTACGCTCGAGGAAACGGGGGTCATCACTGACATGGACTTTGCGAAGTTCTTCACAGATCAGGGGCCAGGAGAGTCTGGATCAACGCCCATGACGATGCAATCGGATTCGCAGGAACGGTGGAATGCTGGGATATATGGTGCCGAGATCGCAGGGGTAGAGAAAGACAGGTCACGAAAGATGTCGATGGGGTCGGATAGTGGGCACTCAGGTGGTCGATCTACATCATTGAAGAGGGATAGCCCGGGTGGATCGGAAAATGGAGTTGGTACCACCAGCAAGATAGGCAAGATGGATGAGGGACTGCGTAAGCAACGAGTGGAGCAGGCCGTTAAGGAGATGAACCAGATAGCCGAGAGCGTCCCCGCAGCGAAGAAGTCGAAGTCGACAGAAATTGGGGGACCGATCCATCAGGCAGGAATGATCACCCCGGATCAGGGTAGCGAAGGATGGGGCAATCGATCCCCGGCTCCACGATCTCCTGGGATAGGTGGGCAGTACGAGCATTTCGGGATCGATACTCCTCCTGAAGGACGAGGCAGGAACGACGAGATGAGGGCAACATCATCCCCACCCAGGCGGGCAAAGATGAGAGCTCCTGCTGATCCGGACAAATCGTCGTTGGGAGAGATAGATGGCAGGATAGATGACTTGCAGACGGTGGTTGTGGACACGCAGACCGACGTAGCCAAGCTTAAGGTGGCAAGCGAATGTGCAAGTGCAATTGCTAATAGCTCAGCGGAAAAGGCGGACGTCGTGAGCAAGAGATTGGTGGAATGCGAAGAGGAGGTGAAGCACTGGAAAGGTTGGATAGAATCGCAGCAGATAGATACCAAGACAACACTGTCGCAGGAGCTGAAAGAGATGAGTCGGATCATGGACGGGAGCGTCAGCGAGGATAGGATGGATGATGCAATGGCTCCGCAACTGACCGAGGGAGCAATGCAGCTCGCACGGAGAATGAGACGGCAGGTCGAAAACGTGAAGGTGCTCAAGACATCTGTTACGACTAGATTGAAGGGAGTGGAGGAGCGATTGTCCACAGCGGAGCATTCAGCAGACATAGCCAAACAGAGTACCGGGACGAAGATCACCACGTTAGAAACAGGATTGAATGAGGTGAGACGTGGCATAGGCGTAGTCTTCTCGAGTATGCAAATGCGACACGAGAATGGAACATGGAAGAACGAGAGACTGGATAAAGTAGAGACGGTTTTGAATAGACAGTGGGACCAGATCAAGATAGCGGGCGAGGAACTAAGGAAGCTGAAGTCCAAGGGGAGCCAGAAAGCCGGAACCGATACGGCATCGTCGTCACATTGCAACAGCCAAGGAAAAGGTTCTGGATGCGGATGCAGAGAACCTGGCGAGGGTCACGGCACGTGCATAGATGGGGCAGTGCGGGGCGAAACCAAGAAGCTGAGTGAAGTGGTTCTGGCACAGAAGGAACACATAATGACCGTCGCGAGAGAGGTGATAAAGAACCGCAAAAGCGTGGCTGAGATTGTGGCGAACATGACAAAGGTTCACAAGAATTGCGAGAATGTCGCTGCAAGGACCGATCGGATGGATGAGAAGAGAAACGGAGAACAGGCCTGGGTAAAGGATACCGTGCGAAAGATGGAAAAGACAATGGAATCAATGTCGAGCCGTATGATAGATGAGCAGAAGAGAGTCACGGGCGAATTTATCCTTGTCAATGCTCGAATTGATGAGAGCGCACGGAACGAAGGGGTAGGCAAGATGCGAGGAAACAGCGCAGAGATAGGAAAGCCACCGACCATGTCACGCGGACGAGATAGTCACGGTGGGAGTGGGGGAGCCGACGGAAGAGCCAGGAGCGACAACGCCCGAGGGATAGAGGCTTCGAGGCCGGAGTTGGCAGGTCCTGTGGTAGATCGAAGGATTGAGAGTAGATGCATTGTGTTAGAACAGCAGGTGACCAAGATCACTAGTCAATTGCAGGGGTTGACCACTGTGAATGAGCGGATCGTGAGGGAGAACGCTAGCCTGACCAGTGAGATAGAAAGCATGAAGGGGGAGAACAAAGGAGTGACAGAATCGGTAGCGCGGATGATCCGGGATAATAGAGATGAGGTATCTAAAATGAGAGCGGATCTCGATCTTCGTAGTAGAGAAATGATTGAACTCAAAGAGAAGAACGAGCAGTTGGAGGCAACGGTACGAGAGTATGAGCGGAGACTGGAGCAGGTGAAACGAAACGATAGCATTAAAGCAGAGCTGGATAGCATGTGGAATAGAATCGGTGAGATCGCCAAGCAGAGCTCTGAGTACGCTATGCCGGCGCCGGCTGCGGGAGGTGCTTCGAACGCTGGCTCCGCAAGACCAAGTGCCGGTGCCACGCCTGCGCCAAGTTCGTTTGGGGATAGAAGAGAGCATGGAAGAAAGGATAGACAAGGAGATGGAGGTCTGTTGGGGGAAGAGACTAGAATTAGAAGGTGCCCTGTATGTGTTAGACAAGCAGAAATGATGATTGCATGCCATGGCTGCGGAAGAGAAGTGTGTGGTAATTGTTATGAGTTCCATGATGACGTGTGCATGCTGTGTTCCACTGATAGAAGGGGATGTGATGCCGGAGGGTATGCAGGGACAGGACTTCCGAGGCCGCAGAGCGGACGAGATCATGAGGGGGATGATGCCAGGTTTAGAAATCCGGTAGGCGGAGGGTATAACAAGTTCAAGGACACCAGAGGGATGGAGAAATGCAACGAGATATCGATAGCGAAGGAGCCATCATCCGGGGAAGTAGGACTGTGGCTGGGCGATGTTGCACACACTGCGAAGGCTGCGTATCTGTATGACGGGGACTATGCATACACGCAGGTATTGAGGGTACGCGAAAGGAGCGAAGCGATGATAGACATGGAACTCAAGTATCCTGCGTTGGAGAACCAGCTTTTTAGCGGATTAAAGAGAGCAATAAAGTCAGAGTCATTGTCGGCGAAGGTGAAGATGGAGATGTACAAGACTCAGCAAGTGGGGGATGGAAAGCCGATGACGGCCATGAGATTGCTTACGCTGATAGTAAAGCATGTTGAGATCCCGATTGCAAAAGAGAGTCAGGTGCTGTACGATGGCCTGAGTAGCACGAAGGTGATGAGTTTCCCGGGGAAGCCCGAAGAGGAGGCACTGGAGGAGTTCATGACTAGATGGGATCTAGCGCACACGAACCTTATAGGACTGAAAGGCAATACCTGGAGCGAGCAACAGCTGGGATGGATGTTGCATTCGAAAGTGCAGAGAGTTCAGGTGCTGAACCACGATATTGAGGCATGGAGACTGCTTCCTGACGAGGCCAAGACTCATACCTGGTTGCGAAAGAGAATCAAGGATAGACTGGAGATGTGGAGAGCGGACAAGAACATTGACGAAGCATCAATGCGGGTGAGTCGACAGGCATTCACGAGTGGGTACGCTGCGATGCCGGCTCAGCAGGGATCATATAGAGCACCGGTGAATAGAAGAAGCGCATACGCCGATGATAGACCGAGGAGTTCATCGCCCGCAGGGGGAAATAGTTACGGAAGAGGGATATCTGTGGGAAGAGGCAGGGACGGACTTTCGCAGGCGGGGAGAGCCGATGACCCGAAGAATAGATATGGATCCAAGTCGCCGTTTGGAAAAAGAGGGGTCTGCTACCCCTATACGCGTGGAACTTGCCCGATGACTGCGGCGGACTGCAAGCATTCGCACGATATTTATCTGTATAGTCAGGCGGAAGAGGTCCTCAAGAAGGCGGGATACTGCTTTGAGCATTTTCGGTACGGCAGCTGCAGAAACGATAAGTGTAAAATGCTCCATGAGGCCATCCCGAATAGCATTAGGGAGGCTTTTGAAACGGTAGAGATAGAGCAGAAGGAGACGAGGCCGTCGAGCCCACATGCTGATGGTGAAGGGCCAAGTTTTCGCTAGGGGCGGGCCGAAACCCACAGGCCAGCGAGGATAGCCAGGTATATGCGGCCATGCCTGTGGTACGACAAGGGGATGATGGCGCCGAAGGCACGCATAAGGGAATACTGGTGACAACGACAGGCAGGGAGCGAGTGAAGAAGGGTAATAGGCGAGTCAAGGGGTTGGGCTCCGAAGAGACGGGGATAGCAGGACTGGATATATGCTATTGGAAAGGACACACAGCTGATAAGATGGTACGAAAATGCAAAAATGTACACAAGAAGGGGTATGTACATGATGTGAAACGATATCCCGTGATTGAAGAGGCAAAGGCAAGGCTACGAGGAATATCCCTAGCCGAAGAGGTCGTGCTGGACATACTTGCCGGGGAGCAAGGCGAGGAAGGTAGGGATGCATCAAGACTGGCTGATAGGATAGTGGAGGAATGCAGGAGAATAGGTATAGTCGACGAGAGATTCCGCGTGGATAGTCGAGAGGTTAGTCAACCGGCGGCATCTGCACAACATTGCTTGCCCCCGGTAATGAGACGATGGATGATAGACTCGGGGTGCGCTATGGATCTAGTAGCAGAAGCAGACCTCACCCAGGATGAAAAAGATATGGCCATTGAGGCGAAGAAGGTGAGGTTCAACACTGCCAACGGCAACACCACGTCAAAGCAAGAGATATGCATGGATATACAGGGGATGCCTGAGACGATGAGGATTAGAATGCTCGAGAGTACTCCCGCTGTTCTATCAATGGGGAGGAGATGTATGAAAATGGGATATTCATTTCATTGGCTGGCGGGTGCAAACCCCGTGTTCGTCAAGCCTGATTCGAGCTTGATAGTGCTAAAAGTCATCGGGGATATCCCATACATGGTGGATAGAATGTCAACGGTTGTTAACGAAAGTGAGCGTAATGACTATCACATCTATCCTGCTATGCCAGCGCCTCTTGCGATTGAACTGCCCGTGCGAGGAAATTCCAGTCCGAGGAGACTTGAAGAGAAACAGGATGAATGTAGCCCCAAAAGCGTGGACTCGGACACGGATAGGGACACTGAGGAGGAACCGATAGGAAAGGCCACCAACGACGACGGGAGGCTACTAGACAAGTGGATGTTAACGGGAAATAAAGCGGTGTGTTTCCATAACAAACCAAGAACGAGGACTTGCGATCCATGGTTTGAGACACTGAAATTCCCAGAGATACATGCACTTGTGCCGCGATTCGCCGAGAGATGTAGATCCAAACGTGTGTACAAAGATGGCAAAACCGTGGCGGAATGGATAGACTGGGTGGACAAGTACAATGAGGGAGAGAATAGAGACGCGGAAGAGGACTTATGGACAGGCAAGACCATGTTCAAGATAGAAGGGCTCACATTCGAAGGAGCGGATGCAGGAGAAGCGGTGCAGAGCGATAGCGCGAAGGTGAGAAAACATATCTTGAATAGAATGGCTGCGGATGAAGACGCGGGGCTAGATGACCTGACGATGATGCTGGACAAGAATATCGGTACCGGTGGGGAGGCAGAGACGCTAGTCGAGATAGCAAGGTGTTTATGGCCACTTGCTCCTCAAGAGGTACTTGACGGCGGAAAGGCACATAAGCCCCAGGGGGAAACGAGACCTGAAATCATGAAGATAAGGAAAGCGATTGAAGGGAGCAGAAGGGTTATTGTGCACATTTGTTGTGGAAAGTCAAGGGGAAAGTTTGATGACATCGCAAGCGAACTGGGAATGAGCGTGATAGATATCGATATGGAGGAGAACGTGCTGCGATCTGATACATGGTGGTGGCTAGTGAAGCTGGCCACGACCAATTTGGTTTTTTGCTGGCTAGCCGGACCGCCTTGCAGAACGAGGTCAGTGATGAGATACAGAAGGCCTGGTCCAATTCCGCTTAGGTCGAGGAACGGACCGGAGAGGTGGGGATACTCATTTATCAGTTGGGCACAGAAGCAGGAATGCCGGGACGACGATATCATCATACTGCGCGTGTGCATGCTTGTGGTGATAGGAAAGGCACGTCACCGACGATTGAGAGCCCCAACGATGTGTCTCATTGAGCAGCCCCAGGATCCCGAGACGTATTGGGATGATACGCCAGAAGGGGGATACGCATCATTGTGGGCGACAGAAGAATGGGATAGGACGAGTGCCATCCTAGGAACGAAGCTGTTCAGTTTTGATCAGGGACCGATGGGACACTCTAGGAAAAAGCCGACAACGATAGCGACTGACGCAGAGTTGATAGGATGGGCGGTCAATCTTAGAGGACCAGGGACTGGAGCGACGAATGATAGCAGTGATAGAAGCAAGGGCGAGATGAGCGAATCGCAGAATTGGGCGGAGTGGGCACCGGGATTAGTGCGAGCAATTAAGGAGACTATGCGTAAGCACCACCGAGTATCATCAGTGGCCGAAAAGGGGATAGACGAGAGGGATAGGGAGACAACGATAGAACAAGATGATAGTGATGGTCGACTGAGAACGACGTTCTACTGCGCCGCGTGTAAGGCTGATTCATCCGGGGTATGCGGGTTTTGTGAAAGAGCTTTAAGTCCTGAGCAGATTGACGCGGGACAAAGCGCACGCAATATGACGGATGCGGAGTTTCAGCTCGTCCGCGGAATGAAGAAGAATACGGATGATGACCTAAGGATCGCGGAGCAAGTCGTCGCTGTACCCGGCGAAGAAGAAGGCACCGAAAACGAAGGCGAATTGGATGTTGATATAGATTTGCCCGGAATAGCCGACGAAGAACAGGCCAGAAGAGGAGTGGGAGAGCCTCAGAAGGATAATAGCGCCGGTGGCATGGGAGAGGTGGAAGAAACAGAGGCAGAAGTCGGACCTGCAGATCAAGTTCGAGTTGCGGATAGACTTGGCGAAGGGATAGGGTCGAGCAAAGCTGTGAGCATTCGGAGAGCAAGATACTCACCGGAGTATGCAAAATCGGCGGAACATTTGCTCACGCATCTCCCAAAGAACATGCACTGCGTTGCCTGTCGACAAGGCAAAGCAATAAACGTTCCCTTCAACAGGGGCGAAGGCATCACCGACAAGGGTGCCGAGAAGTTCGGGGAGAGGGTCACTGCTGACACGATAGTTCTTCGCAGCCACAAAGACAAGGGAATCCGCGGAGAAAATAATGCAATCGTGATGTTCGACTTCAAGACACAATGGATACACTGCACGCCCGTAAAGTCCAGGGGAACGGATGAGTTTGTGCGAGCTATCAATGAGTTCCGAGGCCCAGATATGGTAGTGCATTTATACGCAGACGGAGCCGGTGAATTCTCAAAAGCCTGCGACGTCATAGGAACTTGCAGGGCGACTTCTACACCCGGATTACCCCGAACGAATAGCATAGCGGAGCTCAAGGTCAAAGAAGTAATCTACGGTGGCAGAGTATTGCTGAGACAAGCAGGACTAGAACCGAAGTGGTGGCCGTACGCTGTGCAGACGTTCTGCTTCCATAGGAACGTACAACAAGTGGACGGGGTAAGCCCGTACGGGAAAAGACATGGCAACGAGCAAGACAAAGTGAAACTGATTCCTTTCGGGGCACTTGTTAACTACCTCCCCATTGCCGAAAAGCCTAGAAAAGCTGGCAAAGAGGACGCGGCCCTGCTCGAACGGGGGGATCCTGAAAATGACGCTCTTGAGATTCTCGGAGCTGATGAAGATGTTTCGAGCATGGCCTTGCCCTCTGAAACGAAGGAAACCAAAGAACAACGCTCGCAAAGGGAGGAAGAGCTGAGAGAGATCGATAGACGTGCGCTCGATATGGTCATGACGCAGGACTTTGATGTGCAGCATGCATGGGCTAGAATTCCCACAAGGAGGGATGCCAGAATGGCTATACGACTCGCTTAGATTGGCGGCTGTGCGAGGTAGGAGAATCGGAATAGCGATAGACATGAGGATGTTCACACTAATCGGAGGCGACGTGGTGGTAACAAGAAGTGGGCGCTTCATGCTCCTCGGGCCCGTACCAATGGCATGTTGGAAAGCGGTTTGGTTCGAGGACACGTACACGGCTCTGTACATGCGTGATTGCGAGCTGGACATGTTAGCCGATGAAAGGGGGGACTCACAAGTGAACAGGGATAGACTATCAAAGACATTGGGGACGGATGAATACCGGGATAGAGTGAGATGGATAATGTCGGAAATGACGGAGGAGTGCGTGCATTGCCTGGCATGCCACTGTAGGATGGCGAAAGGGATAGTGATCTGCCCGATGTGTTGCAAGCCTATGCCATCCTACCCGGACTACCTGATGGGGATGAATTTGTGGGAAATCACGGATAGAAACGCGACTATGGGAAGAAAGACGAAGTGGAAGACCAAGCTACAGGAGGCCCTCGACCGCGCAGGGATTAAAATCTCGTTCAGAATGGTGGCCGAAAGGATAGACATGATAGAACGAGACGTGGTGGCAGGCATGCTGGCAAGCTTGAACCCCGCAGAAGACTGGTACTTAGGTTTTAGGGCTGGATTGTGGCCTGAGTACGAGATAGCAGCGTCACGACCGGGGGTATACAGGTTCGCTATGGAAGAGGCGGCGATTCATGCGATGATGTTGGATAGAGAGCTGGCCACATCGTTCGGGAAGATTCTGAACTTCGAGTACAATCAGAGTGGCACAGATCACTCGGGAATTGTGGATGCGTCAGATTTCCAGCAAGCCCTTGAGACGGTTGCGGCACGCGCTGTAGTGACAGCGAGGCAGAGGTTCTTCTCCATGCATGCAGGGTGTCTGAGGAGAGGAGGACAGTTTATGAGTTATCAGCTGCTGATAGCTATGGCCGCAGGTTTTAACTCGCCGTTATGGGGGAACAACGCTTGGGCGAAAAGCACGAGGGACATGATGGTGCAGACTGCGAATAGTTGTCTGGAGATCATGGAGAGGATAGTTGCAGAAACAAAGCGAGATCCCACTCAACCCATGGCGAAGCACATGAAGTTTGACACCGAAGGGATACCATTCAACGCGACATGGGGAGAGATTAAGGGGAGGAAGAACAAACTTCATGGATATAGCCATGCTGCTGGATCTGCTATTCGGAACCTAGGGCTACGAAGGGAGAGATCGGAGACAGGTCCGGTGACAGAGGTATACTGGTGTTCAGTACCGATGGGAGGAATGATGATGAACTGGGCTTCGATGGGAGTAGCCGGACATTCTCGTGACGAAGCGCAGCCGGAGGCGCGTGCGGCTAATGCGGGCACGGCATATCCAATTGCCGGGGTAAGCCTAGTGGAGCTGAACGAGAAGGGGTGGCCAAGAAGGATAGAATCGAAAGGTACGAGAACCGTCGATGTGGAGCTTAAGGACGAGACGGGGAAGAGACAAGAGCCACTGATCAGGGCAGAAAGTTCGAGTCCAATACAACCGAAAGAGAGAGGTGGGGCGAGAACCGATGGTGCTGAGCCCAAAGCGAGGACCCGATCACCTCTGGATAGGGAGAGAAGGGATATCATCAGGTGGCCGAAGTACGCCATGAGTGATGATAGTTCGGTGAGAAGCTCATCACGCGGATGGGGAAAAGGGCGGGATAGGGATAGAGCTGATGATCGAGGAGGCAGATACGGATGGATGCCAACTGTACCCAGGTTTGCGGAAGGGACGAAGATGCTGGATAGAGGAAGAGGAAAGGGCTCTCTGCTAGAGAGAACTCGGGCACAAAGGGGTGGCCACGTCACTGGTCCCGAAACAGAAGACGAGTCAGCGATGAGCGAAGCGCTCAACCCGGAGTTCAGAGGCACTGAGACGACATCAACCAACCGGGCAAACGTGGGCGTTGAGACGGGTGATGATGCAAGTGATGCTTCTGCGGGTGATCCTGCGAAAGGAAAGGGAAAGCATGGAAGGCCGCTGATGTGGAGACCGCGACGTGATCGCCAAAGAGATGAAGCCTGATGAAATGGCGACAAGCGGGGATAGGACGAAAGCACAAAGCTGCCTAGTCACCAATGGCTCGGCGTGAGGGATAGAATGGGACATGCAAAGTCATGTGCCCGGGCCATGGCTGGTAGCGCACGCGGGGGGATAGAGCGGATGGATGGCACAGGATGAGATGAGTGGGTGAACGGCTGTCGTGAGACTCTGGTGCAGGGCTTGGCTAGCCACCAATAAGACCCTGCGGCGGAAGCTTCTGGGAAGGCATGGCTCGCCACCAATAAGACCTTCACATGAAAAGACCATAAGATGAAGCTGTGGAGAAGAGGAAAGATCAGAATGGGCATGGCTAATCACCAGTGAGTCCCCACGGAGAAGATCGTATACAAGAATGAAGGGATAGAAGCGTGGGAACTACATTGGCATCGAAGAGTACTGATCAAAAGTGAGGCCTTACCCAGGATAGCTATGGAGAAGATGAACTGAGTCGGGTGATGAAATGGATAGAAGCGACGCTTGATTTTCCAAGAATGCGACGGATAGACAATTTTACTACGCGGAGTAGACGTGAGGGCACGAAGTGTAGCCAAGAGCCACGGACTGGTGGTTTGTGCTACTGCGATGAATGTCGAGGTTAGCGGATGGAAGTGTTGCTTCCGAGGATAGCCGGAGTGATCGCCGTAATCGCGGGTGGTGGTGGGCGCCCTAAAGGGGCTGGCGATCAGGTCGACTATGCCTCCTGCGTTCTTGTTTTTGCCTGAAGCTAACCGGGATAGAAGTCGCGAATTCATCGATTTTCTGACCGCTGAGTGCGTCCCGAAAACGGGGGGTGTTTAGCACAAAGAGGTCAGGTTGATTCCACGGGATGGTGATTTGACGTGTACATGTATTTCGGGTTTGGACCCCTTCTCGAATGTGGATCATGGATAGTTTGCCGACTTCATCGTGGCCGAGCGTGGATAGAATGATGATCCCATGTTCGATCGCAGCTGTAAGCTGCTCAAGAAGGGCCCTTCTTAGTACTGTAGCAGCCTGTATTGTACAGTTTTCGCCCCCGTGGATAGTGTTCCTGTACGTCGTGGACCTGATTGGCCAACTCGCATCCGGAGGAAAGAGGAGCCAAAAGGGTCGGGCGTTGACGAGGAATAGATCCTTTTCCCTAACCTCGGGATAGTTATCTGTTCTCTTTACAACTCATAGCCGGAGGCCGGAGGATACTGAGGGCAGGTGGCTGTTCAGGTGAATATCGGGATAGGTGTACAACACGCAGCCGGACGGCTAGTGGATACATCTAGAGCGATAGGTTACCACCCCCTGGAGATAGCAACTCTGGGGATCCTTCCGATAGTTAACGTCGGGAGTGGCTCGGAACGATTGGCTAGCTACCTTGAGTTCCCCGTTGACAGGGATACTGTTACTTCTGGTGCAACATTACAACCTACAACTGTAAATATACAACTTCTTTCTCCTCGTGTGGCCTGAGCTAGTTACTGGAACGGGTTGCGCAAGTTTTCATTGGTTTGGACACTTCGCACAAAAACTAAGCCAAATGGCTTTCGGGATGCAAAGCCAAGGTACTCGATGGGAAGCTTGGGTGGCGAGGGCGTGCCTAATTGGAGAGACGTTGCCTTTCAGCAGAAGCGCGCCCCAGGGTTTTTGCACTGACGTCTTCGATCTTCTTGCGTCGCTTGAGCCTAGGCTTACAACATGCGACCCGAGCAGCAGTCCATCTACTACCGCTACGCTACATCCTTGCACTGGAGTCTTACACAATTCACCCCTGCAACCGCAACTTGGCAAACAAGGATGGACAAGGCCGAGGTCTCAATAGGCTGCAGCACGCAGGCCCCCAAAACCCGAAATCCCCAGGCCGCGCCTTGAACCTTTCAGAAGTCATATATGAAGCGGAGGTCGAAACAACAATATTGGTGCACCAAGGTGGATGTGCACCCGCAAAATATGGTGGAGCGCACCTTCGCGATCCTGGTATTGATCTTTGGGCTCGTCCTCTTCTCGTCCGGCTCCAAGTTCTTATTATTACCAATATTATTCTTATCATTACCACTATTTTTGCCATTATTGCTATTATATATATATATTATTTTTACGATTACGATTATTCTTATTACTGTTATTATGGGCTATTCAGGCTTTTTCCTGTAGGGCCTGGCAAAGGGCAGTGAAAGTGCAATGGAGGTACGTGCTGTCGGGGCTATGTGGCTTCAGATGTTGTCCAAGACATGTCCCCCCGCCCCCCCGCCCCCCCGCCCTCCCTGCGCAAGAGGGTCTCACGTGCCAGGTCTGAAGCCTACGTACAGCAATCTACCTTCCTTTGATCCAGGGAGGGTTAGGCGATTCGCTGGCAACAGCACGGCATGTCAACATCATGTGTTGGAATGCTCGCCTGAACAACGTGCCCCGTGTCTCTGCGAAGCTTGTTGACTGAATTGACGATTTGCCTAGCCCTAAGCCCGGAGGGAGGAGCACGGCAACGAAGGAAGGAAAGAGGAAGGAAGCGGACGAAAACAGACAAAGGAAGCAGTGCCCCATTGTAAAACGAAACAGCCAAGCTTGTGCGGACGTACGTAGGGACACATGTGAGCTTACATAATGCTTAAGTGATCGTTCCCACGATGTAGCTGAATTGCGCGATTCGGAGCCTTCGCACGGGCTTAGCCACGAATCTCCATAGCGCATCCTCAGGTCCTTTATCAGTTCCATCACCGCCTCCATGACCCAGCTGCGCAACATGCAGGCCGGCATGCGCCACGCCGCGATGTCCCATTGTCTTGAAGTTAGGAGTGCTATTTGTGGGCCATGTGAATAACTTGTGGTTTCAGATCCTGTGTGCAGGAAGACAAATCGAAGCAATTTTGGCTGCTTCGACGCTCCTCACTCGCACCGAGCTCGATGTTAAGGCAAAGTCTGAGACCGCATCGAGATGAGGAAGGAAACGCTGTAAGAATGCAGCCCTGAGGGCGGCACTGAACGCACATACCTAGAAAGACCCTCAAATTAAGCCTAGAGCCCACTCAAAGACGGAGCTGTCAGCAACGTATGCGCCGAGAGGCCGAGAGAGAAGTCAGACTTGCAAGCCGTGCCTCTTAACCGGGCCCACTGCCTTCGAAGTAAGTTGGCAGCAGAATGTAGGGCTGCATGTTGGCAAGGATACTTGCAGCAGAAGCAAGTGCCACCGGATCTGAGCTTCAAGGCGCGCAGTTTCCTGGTCTTTGGGTCGCAGCTGCATGGTTGCCTTGTGAATGCAGGTGTTGCGCTACACCGAGTATGCCACCAGCCGTCATGGTGAAGCCATCCCTGACTCTTGCTGAAGTTCGTTTTTGTTCATTGCTTGCTAGCAGGCACCATTTATTCCCGTTGTAGGCGCTCCGACCTCACAGCCACAGCAAAGCTGAAATTAATGCACCAAGCTGCCTCTCAGGAGCACAGGATTACCATCCTGGGAATGCTCACGAAGCAGTTGCGCAGCGAACTCCGTTTTGTGACTCACTACAGCACCTTTCCTGACTTTGCGTTTTCTTGAGAGAGTGATGTTTGGGAGCTTGTGCTTCACCATATTTCTCGCGACTTGTGCTTCACCATATTTCTCGCGACCTACCAGTCTTCCTCCATCGGCTATTGCGAGGATGCCTTCGAAAGCACGGTTTCTTTGAGCTGGTCAGCGTCATGAACGAATCCGTTCTGCACATGATGTCCCCGAGCTGAACGTTAAACGGCAAGCTGGACGCGTGGACAGGCCCCTGCAGGCATTTCCAGCAGTATCTTACAGCCCTACAGCCTTGCAGCCACCAGTGTGGATTTGAAATGGCTTTCCAAAGCATGCAAGCCTTCGAGCTTTCTCTGACGTCTGTTCCTCAAAATTACCACAATCCCTCAACTTCACTCAAACTTTGAGCTTCGCGTCGAGATGTCATGATGTCAAGCCACTCCTTGAGACTGGAATCCGACCCCCAGGTCCAGTGGGCCGACCTTGATCACCAAAGCTCTGGCCGCACAGGATCCCCTGTTCGACATGGTCCTTCGGCTTTAACAGGGCCAAATGCTTGGGAGGGGGTTGCAAATCGAACCTAACTAGAGCCCGCAGCAACTTCCGAATTCACATGCGCCCGAAAACTTCAACTTCAAGGGAACAAGGTGCCCAGCTTGCAGTGTGGGAGTCCGGCTCGTCAAGTGGCTTTTGCAGTTTGGATGTTCCTCCTGGCTCCGGGGCGTAGACTGTCTGGGGGTTGCACGCACCACATGCATGCACCACATGCACCACATGCCACATGGCAACCACATTACCACATGCATGAAACCACATCACCACATGCATGCACCAGATGCCAAAATTGAATCAAAACATGTCTCAAGACCACTTTTTGACAGAAATCTCGAGAATTGAACCAAAGAGTGTCTCAACACTTAAGAGTGGTTCCACACCACTTTGATCATAACGCATGCATCTGCATGCCTGTGGCAGGCCTGTACCATGAGGTGCATGCAATGCATCTGGTGCATGCAGCATGTGGAATAAGGGACCCCCAAATAGTGGGATCCCCTTACAATAATAAAGGACACCCAATAAGGTACCCCTAATACAGTAATCCCCATATAACGGCCGCCTTCCCGTCCCCAGCAATTCGTCACGTGCGCCGCGGTGAGACCGGCCCAGGTGGATGCCGCTACTGCCATGCGCCAGAGATGCAGCCAAGATGCTTGCAATCTAGTTCACAGTAAGGTCAAAATTGCTCCCCTCATTGAAGGCTTTGTTTTCGCAGAGAAAACGACGGTCATGTTGCGAGGTGCTTAAAGTGCAAAAAATCGAGTTTGTCTATGTGGGAGCGAAAAAAATTTTAGGCTCAGAACCCAAAGAAACACACCGGAACCCACACCCTGAAGCTCTGACAAGGCTTGAGAAGCTTTGAGAAGCTCTGAAGCTTTCAGCCCAAGAATGGCAAGGTATTTTGTCGACCAAGGGGCCGTTCAGTATGCACAGGCAAGGGCGCGGCTTCGCGTTGTGCCAGACAAGTTTGCCAACTTGAAGCCTCTGAATCGAAGTGCGTTGAAATGTTGAAATGGCGTGAACCTGGCACCTGAGACGGTAGCTCGGAAACTGCGCAGGCCTCCTTCTCGCAGTCCTCAGCAGCGATGGCTTCAACCACCTTGGGCAGCACCGGCTTGTTGAGTGAAAGAGAGGAAAGGGAACACCCGACAGGCTGTTAAGCTTTCATGTATGGTTTGGGTTCTGGCTGAGTGTAGGAGGACAAGGGTGTCGTAGTATTTTTGGCTTCAATTGCCCATCGTCGCCGCGATGCCAGGGGTTTCTGACAGAATGTCAGAGAGAATGTCGATGCCGGTGACGCCGCAACTTTGTCAGAATATTGCGATTGGTGCACACGACTGATGCACAAACCTGGACAGAAGGGCCAGACGAATCAAGCCATGACAGCCCAGGGCGAGCCACTTCAACCACCTTGCCCTTGATGCGGAGTTGACAGTGTCCATGGACGACTCTTGCCTCACCACTTGGAGGGTTGGTCGGGTTCTCCAGTCCTCCAGTGCAGTGGAGCTTCGGAGAGTGCTTGGCACCACAAGTCTGAGCAGCGTGACGGCTTGGAGCGCGACATCCCCATCACAGTAACATCAGGTTAAGGTACATGAATACGTCAAATGGGGACGACAGCACTGTGCAAGTGATGCTGCTCAGGATGTGGTCACGCAATTCCAAGAGAATGGGCAGGCCTCGTGCTCAGCACTCTGCGCTTGTGAAGGTTCTCGGACGGCAGGCCATTTTCGAGGCCTTGCTCCTGCGGAGCAGGTGAAACACTCCAGCAACCATGAATTCCAATAGCTGCTAGCTTAAAACTTCCAAGTGCGAATGTCTCCAACCCCTGTGTCCGCACAAAGGTCATACAACCAGGTGGACATCTCTGCACCTGAGCTGGCAATGGCTGAGTAGCTCTTGAGCTGTCTGCTTCTCTCTAGGGCGTTCGGATCCTTTCATTGACGTGGACCTTGCCCAAACCTGCGTTCATGCTTTTGCCGCACCAGGACTCTTTTAGGGTTTGGCCAAATCTGGTTGGCTGTTAAAGTAGTTAGACTTTTCTCTTCTCAGTGCCTACAGCGTTGGCCGACATCAGCTGTCTGTCCCTTAGAGGCCAACGCCTAGGTAGCTTGTGCAAGAGTGTCCGAATCTGACAAAATGGTTGCGTTTGAGGCATTGTTCTGAAGAACAATCAATGCCAACTAGCTGTAGCTGCGTATCCAAGACGTGTGCATAAACCCTAACCTTCTTGAACCCTAAACCGAAGCTCATCTCCGAGACTCACTCTGCAAGCGTTTCGACATGATGGGTGGGGGGCTGCGCCCCCCAACCCCCGCTATTATCCCCCCCTTCCTTTAACCCGCGCGCGCCTGCTTTGTAAAGAACATCAGCCCAGGAGAAGCCATGCGTTTTCAAGCATACGAATCATGTCCACGCCCGTAGTCTGTGTTTGCAAATGGGGGGCTGCCCCACCCCCCGCATCTTAATTTGCAAGCCTATTCTATACGAATCCTTCGCATTGCCCGTCAACCCCCCTGCTTTTATATTTTTTTTGGCCATGCATTTTCAAGTCTAAACATCTACGAATCCTTTCGAAAACCCGTCCTGCAATCATTGTGCTTGCAAATGGGAGGGGGAGGAAGGGGCTGCCCCACCCGAGTTCGGCCAAACAAAAACAACTCCTCTGCTTTTCCCGGACGCAACGAACTAAACGGGACCCCAACCCCATGCACCGCCGGCCAATGTGTTTGTGGTGCGTGCTTCGCACTCCCCAGATTTCCATCGATCTGCCGAGGCATGAACCCAGATGCACCATAGGCCTCGCTTGCATTGCTTCAAGCGTGAGAACCAAAAACTCGTGAAACCTAAACTTCCTAACGCACCAAAATTTAACCCCCAAACTCACCCCCACAAAGCCCAAGGTGAAGTGGCCCTTTGGGCCAAGTGGAAGCACGTCGGATCTGCGAGAGCACTGATGGAGTCACTGGACTTCTCGGGTGGGGGGGGCGGTTCCGTGCAGGAGTTCAGGTGCTTCGTTGCAAGTTTTTGAAGTGTTGAATTTTGAAGTGGGAATTTGGGAATTTGGTGGAGCTTCAGAGCTTGAGTCGGTCCTCGCCCTTCGCTTACGCAAGTTAGAAACCTTAGGGACCACAGCTCAAAGCTTGAGATTTACAGGGTGTAACCCTTCGTGAGGGTCTGATAACAAGTGGAAAGCTTCTTAGGGGGTGCGCACTGATCATCATTGTTGAGCGTCTACGACCTGCTCAGGTCCAGCATTGTGACGGTCAATGCGAAAGGCTTTGCGGAGTGCATTCGGAGGGCAGCTTGGTCGCCAAACACAGCAAGCAGGAGCATCACATCCGAACTGCAACCCTTCTTCGCCATTGCTCAGGATCCGGCCGTCGATGCCATGGCTTCCGTTTATGCCAAGACGCCACTTCGGACGCATGCAGGTATGCTCGCGAGAGGGACGGCCTCATTTTGGGGGTCCGGAATTTCCGTGCCACCCAAGAGTATTGGCTCAGCGCAGTACATATAGGGCGTATAAGTCAGAATTTACGGCCAGGCCTAGGTACTTTGTTACGCTCTCCGGCTTCCCACCATGGAGTAGAGTCTGAACAGCAACACGACATAGCAGGTTCATTCAGCTGCTGAATGATTCGAATGTGGTCAATGACGAAGAGCAGGCAAGCTATCTTGCTTGGGCCCGAGTAGCTTACCTGACGGCCCCCAAGCAATATCAAGCAATCAGCTTGATGACTCGTATGCATCGATTACTGTAGGTAGAGTTGTGCACAACCTTGTTGATGAAACAGACGTTGAACCCCCAAACCCGACAGGAAACATCCTGCCATGCGACCAAGAATCTGGCAGTCGACAGCTCAGGATGCAGGGTCGTGTACTTTCTGGGCGTTTGCGATTGCTAAGGTGAAGAGGAAGTTGCCGTATCCTTTCATACAGGTTGCTTGTTGCTTTCAGGTCCCGGTAAGACATCTAGCCCTCTTCTTGACAAGACCTGCAGGGTCTGTCTCCAACATGAGCTATCCTAATAGCCCGCCCAATCCCATCAAAGGACTGTGCACAAGTAGCCGCAACCTCAAAAAGGTACCAAGTAGACTTGAGCCCTGGCATCCCTTAACCCCGCTTTGAAGTGAGTCCCGCCCAAAGCCTCCTAGGAAGATCTCTGGCGTATCCTGGCCGCAGGGGGTGGGTGCTTGTCCAGCTCAGGGTTGGCTTTTGGGTACATGTTTGCTCCATCGCTGGAAATCCTTCTGAAAAATCTTTCATGTTTTGTGGGAGGATGGGGGGCCGCGGAGCGAAGCAGTGGTCACTTCGAGCAGAGGTAATTTCCCAAACCCTCAGCTTCGGAGGGTCCAAGTAGCCTCCTTCCGAAAGCCTGAAACCCTGTCGTTGATCATGGCGTTCATGCGGTTTGGGTTTCGACGATGTCTCGGAGCTGACCGCATTCCAAAATCCGCGAAACCCATACAAAGCGCTATGTAAGCTTTCAGCCGTAGCTGGATCTGAAACTGCGAGTGCTCACTTTGCCTGTCTGAGCTGTGAACGGGAAACACGCGGCCCTGCTGCAGACGAATACATCGACAACAACGACACGCCGAACCAGGGGAACTTCCTGGCAGCGGCAAATCGTGCGCGGGTTGCATTCTGTATTGCTCTCGGGCATTCATGCCTTGTCTTCACGTGCTCTTCACCCTGAACCTTGCGGTACCCCCCCCCCCAACCAAGGCTTCATCAACATGACGCGAAAGGGGATGAAAGAACGTGCCTTCAGCTTCAGCACTGGATGACCCCTGATCCAGCAGCTGTGACTGCAGTGGAGCTTAAACAGCGTTATGGCCGGGTCCAGACGTAAGTTTGGGACTTTTCCGTTCAACCAGAAAGCTGTACACCGGAGCACCAAGCCTTGCAGGGCTTTAGCCTCGCGACGTGCAGAGCGCCTTCTTGATTAATTTGCTCATTGTCCTCAGTTTACAACCTGAGGCGATTGGAACGGCCCCCCCCACGGAGGAGATGAGTGGGGTTGGCGGGGTTGCAGTGGGACTCAAAAAACGGAAGTCTGCACCCCAAACCTGAAGTCTGGGCCTGGGCTGAATAGCCGGACCCTAAACCAAGCTTCCTAAACCCCCTCACGCAGCCAGGAGATCCCCTGACGAATCTATCTTGACTGCCGCCCTCAGCCAGTCTTGCTCACGCTAAGGCATGGCAACGGCTTAAGGTTGTGAGGGCGGTTTAGGGTTAGGCTTTGGGGCTGGCATGAAGCAATATGAAGCAGCTTCCAGATTCAAAAGAGCTTGGGGGCTTTAGGGCCGTGCTTTTAGTGGGTGGAGCCGTGCCGTGATTTCACCGATCAAAGGATATCAATGATATCACAAATCGCCCAGTGTCCAGTCGAAGGCTGGATCTCTTGCCAGCAAGGAGTAGCGGCACCAGACAGCGCACATCAAAGCAAAGATCGGGCTCCGACTTGAGATGCATAGTCCGGCACACCGGGGTTGACTGTGTGCTCGCTAATCCTTACTGGCAGCTTCCACGACGAATCTCGCAAGGTTGTTCCAAGCCAGGGCTTGCAGCTCAAATAAAACGAGGCGTCCCCAGGCAAATTTCTAAGCGGAGGCGCGTCTGGACGTTGGACACCATCCGCCATCCATGCCCTGCATTCTGCTGAAAGTTCTGGTTTTCTAACTGCTCGGACATGCACGAAGTGCACGGCATCGAGCGCTTTATAGGTTGCAGTAGCTTCTTCAAGTCCAAGGCTGGCCTGAAAAACTGGCTGCGCTGTGACAGCGCAGCCGATGCAGCACCCTCGCCTTGTACTCTTGCTAAAAATCAGCTAGGGTCCTGCGGTGGTCTGGTCAGTCCAAATCCAAAGTGGGCAAGGCAATTGTCTATCGCGTCGCTTCAGTAACACCCACGTGGCGGTCAAGCAAAATGTGTTACCTTTTTGTCCTCACGGTCACTGTAGGACCTGGTCATGTAATTGTGGGGTTCCACAGCCCCTTCGTTGCATGCGAAGAAGAGGCGTTTTGAAGGATGATAGATTTGCAGCATGCGCTGCTCACTGCCTGAGGACGGAAGTCGTCAAGAACAAATTCTTCACACCGCTGCTTGCGTTGGTCAGCGCATTTTCCTTTCAACTTCAGGCTGCAGGCCGTCCTCTTGTACTCGTTTCACGCATCGGCTTTGCACTTTTGCAGGCTATGAATGCCTCAGTGAGCCGCAATGTTGCTGGAATAGTTTTGATGGACCGTGAGACCTCCAGTATTCCTGGAAAAGGTGCGCGCACACACACGCAGACTGTCACACTCCTCCACCACATTCTTCTTCCAAGACAGTCAAGACACTTCCAGATTTACCTCCTGAGCCTTGCCTTACGTAGAGCTTCGAGGCGTGCACGGGGCCCGCACCTGGACAAGGCACGTCTGCTTCCGATTGGGGGTTTCGGTTGTGCTGCAGCCTGGCCTTTTGTTTCAGGAAGGCGTTTCTGGTCAAACCTGACATTCCGGGTGGGAGGGCTGCTTTGCTTTGCCTGAGGGTGGCCTGAATGTGCTCAGTGTTCTAGGCTCTAGGTTTGGCTGTGGGGTTTGGCACAAGGTCATGGAGCAGGTCTCCGAGCGACTGCTGGGGCCCCGTGCAAACGCTCTTCCAGCTGATCTTGACAGTTTAGAGCATAATCTGGTCTCAGTGTGAGTGATGGGATCTACCTGAAAGTGTGTTCGCTGCAATTTATTCCTGGTACAGAATGCACCGTAGAGCAAGCATGACATAAAGACCCAAGCTGCGGGCTGAAAGTCTCGCTGTCTTGAAGATGCGACTTGCCGCTAGCCGCTAGCCGCTACTGTAGTCTGGCACAGCTTCACCCCAAGCCTTCAATCACCCATGAATGGCATGTGCCAAGGCAAGAGTTCACATGCGTGGACTTGGCGCTGACTGCCTGGTCCATGGCGACGATGAATTTTGGCTTTGCGGCGTGCCGTTTGGAATTGTTTTGGGCCTTAGGGCAGGGCCAAGGGTCACCTTCGGCATGATGGGCTCTTCTAAACTGCCGGTATTTTCCCGGGACCTTGCGGAAGCAGCACCGAAGCCATGCAGAGAGAGAGAGAGAGAGGAAGAAAAGAAAGAGATAAATAACACAACTTTCTACACATATGTGCATACATATATATATATCTTCATATACATATACAGATACAGAAACACTATACAAATACATACGTACATACATACAGAGTATAACGCCGAGGTATGTAAGAATACAGGGTAGAAAGATAGATCAAATCGATGCGCCTATGTGCGTGTGTGATATACCTTTCTCCACCTGGAGCCCTAGAGCCTGACAATTCATCATCCACCGGTCCGAGCCTCAAAAACTCCAAAATCAACGAGGGGAAGCATGGCATGAAGAGCTGAAGAGCCAAGGAAGCTGGAACCTCCAGGCCAAGGGGGGAGGATGCCATGCCTTGAGGGTTGCAGGGCTGAGGCAACCTGCAGAGTCTCTGATGAAAGTTTCCCATCAAGGCAAGGCAGCTCTGCATTACAGCGACTGTGGCAAGACATCATGCCTGGCCAAAGAGCACAAACAACATGGAATCACTGTTTGAGGGGGGTCTAGCTGCCTGGCTGCCTCGACTCATTCAAAGCACCGGTCAAACAACGAAGAAGCTCCCAAGTCGTGAGTTTGTGACTCGATGTGGACGTTGCAGCTACGACTGGGGGGTAAGTGCTTTCAGGGTTTAGGCCTGCGCAAGCACGTCGCTCCGAAAGACTGAAACATTTTTGAGGTAAGCGGGCTTCAAAGCATCTGATGCAGGTCTCTATGATCGCATCAGCAAGTGCTCGCTGGCCTGCATTGCGCCCCGACAGATCATCGCGGGTTGCTCAAACCCATGCCCTCGGCCAAGTGTTCTGATGCGCACTTTCCCCAAAAGATCCGTTGGGCATGTACGGATGTACGACGGGCTTGACATCTTCGAGTTTGCTGGCAGGGTTCGCCCCGTCCCCTTGAGTGCTTCCGATGTGGATAAGTTGAAGTTTCCTCCCAGACGTCAAACCCTACGAATACAAGCCCTGTCTCCGACTCAGGGCGAGTTTCAACCACAGGCCCGGCGTGGGACGCAGGAGGGCGCGCTTGTTCTGGTTCAGGCTTCTTTGAGGATGCAGGAATGCAAGCCAGAGAAGACCCTTCAAGAAGTGAAGCCTTCTAACAATGCCTGGCCCACCAACGCAGCCTAAGGAGGACGAAGTCCAATACCTCCCCAACTCACTTTGCCCAGCAGGCTGCACATGGCCATTGCTAGAGGCCCACATTGACCAACGAGGCCCTGGGAGAAACCAGGGGCTTCCACATACAGGCGCTGGCGAACATCATGTGGGCGACTGCCACTCTGAAAAAAGAGAACGATGCCAGGTTGCAATTTGGCGGCCTTGTGGTATCACGCAGTTGTTTTTTTCTTCGTGAGAATGCTTGACGAATGATGTAATGCTGGCACGCCTGCAACCCAAGGACGCGCTCATTCGGCACTCAGCGTACGTGGCCGTCCAGGGCTCTGCAACGCAGAAGGGGTTGGAGTTGTATGGTTCGATTCCAGCTTGATGGTTCTTAAGGGGTTAGTCTTCAGCAGAGCTTGTCAAGTTGGCACCGACCTTAACTTCATCCCATGCAAGCTACAAGCGACCAAGACAGGCCGGGACATAGGCCGCAACAGACAAGGTCAAGCACCTGGATGCGGGCATGGATTTCCGGCCTCACGAATACTCCACCATGGTGCACCTTGGATGGCACCAAGCTTTCAGGATTTAGGGTACCCAAGCACTTCAAGGAACGGCAGCGCTAGTGGCTAGCGGTGATGCACACGTACTCTCTGATGTAACCCTGTCCTGCCATGTCATTTGACGTTCAGAGTTAAATGGAGGCATGGCCGAACTGAACAGCTTCCGTCTTGAGCCTGGAAGTTGGAGCCGACAAACAAGAATGTTATCATGTCACATTGTTCTTGTTCTATAACAATGCAATAATATAGCAACAATAGAATACAGAAATACAAGAGTATAAGAAAGGAAGTTCCTGGGGAAGGCTGTAGCATGCTTCAACTCCTCATTGTTTCGACGGCCTCCTTTTTAGGGGGACTCCCTCAGACATGGCCCAAACCAAGCGACCTCACATGGCCTACAGCCCAAGGTGGTCCATGGTGATTACACAAGCTCGAGAAGAATGCCTGTTCAGCCGTGTCTCAGGTGGCGCAGGGTGGCTGTATGCCTTGAGGTTCGATCGGCGGATTATGGAACTTGACCAGGCTCAGTGGCCTCGACTAGGAAGACTACTCACCATTGCAAAGTATGCTTTTGCTGCTACTGCGCCATTCCCACAAGGACACCTGAACAAACTTGAACGATGCGCGAGGAAGCCATTACAAACGCTCCCCGAGCTGTCCTTTGCAAGTGCTTAGCACCACGCAATCCCTCCTCTAACCCCTGGCCGTGCCCTTAGAACTGAAGTGGGCCAAAGCTTCTGCAGTGTAATGTTGCATGGGTTTTTTGTCAGAAGGCCATGTTGTCCGGCGCGTGACCGAGTTCGGGCCACAGGCCAGGGGCTCGATGCAGATCAAGGTAAGAAAAATGACTCATGGATTCAATAAGGCTTTTAGGGTTCGGAGTTCACGTGTTAGAATTGCGGCTTGGTGTAGCACCAGGCCACTGCGGGGGCAAGCATCAGCAAAGTAGATTTGTGACAATACGACCAAGCTGCCCAAAATCCGGGAGGTCTTGGAGCGAATCAGCAGCCCAACGTGTAGACAGTTTCATCCCTTAGCCCTGCGCTCTACACCAACCCTAAACCCTGAGCTCTAAGCCCTAAACCCTAAGCCAAAATGGAATCCAGGAGCTGACAAACACGGCGTGGGCGTTTGCCTCCCTGGGGTTCAAGACCGAGGTGCCTCGGGGCCTCGGCAGGCGGAAGGTGTTTTCTAGACATTGCCGAAGTTATCTGTTGAAGCAACTTTGCTACGATGTAAAGACCCCTGCGTTAAGCCGAAGGAGTTTCAGGATTGACTAAGAATCTGGGGAGGGGGGGTGGGGGCGCCTTCCGCGCAGACCCTTCGCAAGTCCAAAATTCTAGAAGCTTTGGCCGCCATGAGCTCCAAGCTCGCACAGGGGCTTTTCGAGGCATTGGGGAAGGAATGCTGCTCGCCTGCAGAGGAGCTGCGGCCTAGATAAACTGGAAGCAAAGATATCCAAAATATCCTAGGCAGCTTCAAGCTCCGCCACTTCAATATGCCGCTGGGAGGCACCGAGCTTCGTCACTTAGAAGGCTGTACTCAATCTTCCTGCTCGGATGGAAGTGGCCCTTGCAGCCGAGGCAGAACTTGACAAATGTTGCCTGGTCTTACTCACACCTGAGAGTGGGCGACGACTTATTGTCAGAAGTGGCTGAAGTGGCACATTCTCGGATCCACGAAATGACACTGAGCTATGATTACACCACTGGCAACTGCACATCTGGTGCACGTGTGTGTGTTGCTACCATCTTTGTCGGTTTTCAGAACGAGACGTGACATTCTCGCAGCTTTGGACTTGAAAGGAATGTGCAGGATCTGGCACAACTTGCCCGGCTCTGAGGCTTTCACTGGCAACTGCCTGGATATGCTTTCTGAAGGTATTTCGGCAAACTGCTCCAAGCTGGCCCCGGCTCGGAGCGCACAAAGAGTCCAGGTTCAAAGGGTCTTTCGAAGAGTGTTGCCAGGGCTCATGATGGGGGGCTGGGGCGAGGCGGGGGGGGGGAGAATACGTCACAACAGCTGAAGGAATTCTTCTCCTAGCCCGACAGTCGTGCAGACCAAACCTCCAAAGCCAGCACCCTTAGCAAAATGACCAGGTGCCGGCGTCAGCTTTTGTGATTGCACTCGTTTGCCCATTTCCTGAATGGAAAAGTCGTCATAAGAAAAAGCTGGAGCCCAAGCCCAGCCTGCTTTGGGCGGAATTGAAAAAGACTGCGAGGAAGAATCTCACTTCAATGATGGAGGACTGCGCCTCCAATCGAGCTCATGGGTTGCCACCTTTCCCGCCTGCAGGGTGCCCCTTTCACATCCTTTCAGATACCATGTGGCCGTAAGCCTCACAGCTCCCAGGCCCTGACGCTGGTCTTCAGCCGTCGTGCCAACTTCGGCTTGAAGGCCGCTCCGGCGACCTTCCAGTGTTGAGCACGTCTGAGCAAGGGCGCTGTAGGTTTAGGCGTTGAGAAGTAGCAGCTTCGGGCTTGGCACAGTTCAGTGCTGAGGACCCCCCAGCCGCAAGCCTAAGGCCAAGCCCTCTATGGTCACCGTAGCAGAGAGCAGCAGCAGCAGCAGCAGAGTCTGTCAGAGGAGGACTTGGAGGATGACGGCGTGCTTGGCAGTCGCGACGTGACACTGGCCCTGGTTCTGGAGGTGGGGGCCAATGCTGCTGTTGCGAGGTTCGTTCCTCTTGATGTTTCGGGGTGCCTTTGGGAGTCTGGGAGTACAAGACTGGAGGCGCTTCGGCTTGGGAGAGGCATGGGCGGGTTAAGACCAAGACCCCCTTAAACCCCAAACTGCTCACCCGACAGTTCAAACATGACTCAAATCAAAGACTCGCGGCGACTTGCCAAAGGCTTCAACTAAACCCCAGACCCTCTAAAAGGACAACTCGACACGCCGTGATTCTGCTTGCTCTTCGGAATACTTTTGGTGAAATGAAAAAACAGGCATGACGTCGAGATGCCATCAGCTCACTCGCAGGTGACCAAGGCCATGGTGCGGAAGATCCGCCAGCCCGGTGCGACGCGCCTTGGCCAAAGAGGGGAGGGGAGCGGGGGGGGGGGGGGTTGAAGGCGCAGGTCCAGAGTCCAAGGCTTTCTCCGTGCTTGAAGATCTTACGACGGACCCGATGCAGATAGTGACTCCTTTAAGTTTAGTTCGTGGCTGGAGGACCGATTGTTTTTTTTAGTGGGGTGGTTTTAGTTGCTATCCTTTTCCCCAGACAGTCTACCTCTGGTTCTGGGCTTACACATACGGATGGGGTCAGCGAAATTCTGGCCAAGTACTAGAAAGAACATAAGCAGAGGGGTCTGGAGTAGTATTAGAATCCAATTTCATATGTTCTTCTGTTTAGCTAAAGTATTAGGTAGAAGAACCACCAATATCCCATTCACGGGCTGAAACTTGTGCAAACAATATGCACATAACGGCTATCGAATTGCTATTGAAAATACGAAAAGATGAGTCAACTAGCATCTTACACGAGTTGAAGCATGTACTGTCGACATGGTGCAACTATGCCCTCCGCCCAGTTGGAACTTCTTGTAATGAGAGAACCTCAACCCACATCGTACGTCAAGATCAGTATCCGTTTCATTTGATTCGCCACTATCGCTTGTACAAGTTCGATTGCAGCCCAGTCGATTGTAGCAATTCCTGCCCCAACATTTGACAAGTTGCGTTTGGGATTGCCATTGCCGGAGATGAGGACGCCGGACGACGCTTGGATCGTCCATGACCTCGTGCTTGTGTGGTTCGAGGCAGGAGAGAGCCCGGACATGCGCAGCTCTTTCTCTTCCGGGGCACCTCAAAACAGCACAACTCACCGAGCTGATGTAAATGTGATGTACATGTAGGGCAGTACCAAGAGTCACCGAAGACCCAGAACGACCCAGAGATTCACAGTGCCAGGAGAGCAAGGCATCGGAGCTACTGGGCGATGCTTGGAAGATGCTGGATGCGTGCCCTCTTCGAAAGTCAATTCAAGAACTCAAAATCAGAGCGGAGGAAGGTTCTTGAAGGTTCTTGTGACTCTGTGGATGCTGCTGCTCGAGCATGAAGAGGTATATGGACGGCCCATGCCCTTAGCAGCCTTAGCACGTGCTTGTGGCGTTCCTGTGGATGCCTGACAGAACTGTGTATGCCCTGTGGCTCAAAGCACCAAGGTTTATACCATCAAGTTCTTGACTTCCTGCGCAACACGCCCCTCCTTGCCCGCGTGCATCTCTTACCTGGGCATGCAGCCCCTGAAGCATTGCGGGATTCTTGGTGTTGGCCACCTTGGCAAACACTGGCCGAGGCCCTGGCCTGCGGCTCTGTGGTGCAGTCCGCGCACGTTCCGATCTACGAGCAGACGCATGGCTGTATACGACTTCTAGTCGCAATGCCTGTAGGGGGTGTTTAGGGCTTGGCATTCGACTTCTGAGTCCGCTCTGTGCAGCTTGCACGAAGGTCTTTCAGAGAACTGGACATCAGGCCATTTCTGTGCACGCATGTGAGGCTTAGCAGCCTTTCCCACATGTCGCATCTTGTCAGATGTTGCCAGGTCTCTTGGGATCAAGTACACCGGCGTGCTCCTGGCTGAACTTGGTCTGACTGACAGGCAGGGCCGGCAGGGCAATCTGACAGGACTTCTTAGCCATACAGCACCATCCCTCGAAGCTCCGTTCGTGTGGGTCGAGAGAGCCCTACTGGTAGTAGCCGTGTGCTTGACTCCGAACCCTGACTACTCTGGTTCGAGGTCGAGGTCCGAGGTTGGCGTAGCGGCTTAGCGGTGGATCTTTTGTTCCTAGCATTGTTCGGAGACCCTCTTCTTCGCGAGGGGCGACGATGGTCTGAGCGAGTCCGCTCGGCGCATGCTGGCAGAGGACATCAGCATTTGTCAAGGCATTGAGCCTCAAGATCCTGACCGGAGGGATCGAAAACCGAATTCCGCGTTTGGCCCTGTAGCCGCCACGACCCTAAGCCCCACACAAGCCCGTTTGCTCCTTGACCCCACATCAACCCAGACCTGGCGAAGGAGAAGGCCGAACTTCTGCGTCAGGCTCGCCCTGTTTTTTCTGAGATTTAGCTAGGCTTTTAAGGCGATTTCGATGAAGGGGGCCTGTGGACACTGTTACGAAACAGTCAGCTTTTGCCGAGTAGCACACAATCTCGGTAGGATGCAGGTGCCAAGTTACATGGCGACTCTTGGAGATCAGGGCTGCGTTGCCTTCTAACGACCCGGCGCTACTGACTGCAACAGGTGACAACCAGCAGAGACTAAGATTCATTTGTGCACGAAGCATGCCCTTGCCCAACGGGCTGGCTGGAAGCCGGAAGAAACCAAAAAAATCAGCCGATCATCTAAGTTCTAGAAACTTCGTTCCGAGTTGACTTGAAGCCAGTCGGAGGACCCAGGGGCCGGAAGCCAGAACTGGTGCCTCTTTCGCTCCTTTGGCCAGACACTATTTGGGTTTGATGCCCGCGGCGTGGGCAAGCGCAGAAGTGGAAAAGTAAAGATGGCTGTTGGCGGTTCACCGTTTCGTCCGCTCGCACAGCAGTGTAGCTAATAATATTCGCAGCTTCCGAGCCAGAGAACAATCCCAATAATTGTTCAATAAGATAGAATGAGTTTCCCAAAACATGTTTGACCCTCGAGAATCCCCACCGCCGCAGGCAAACCCCGAACCTTCACACACTAAGTCCTAAAGGCTCAAAAGCAGCATCATAAGACGCCAAAGCCCATGGCCACTTGAACCCTTGACAAACAATGGGCCCCCAAATCTCTGTCTGACCACATCTGGGTGGTTGTCAAAATTATGATCCCTTTTGTTGGTACCCTAAAACTTAGGTGCTGTACTATAAATAGGGATCCAAAAAAGGGGCCATATTTTTGACAACCACCTAGACAAACGTACAACCGAGGCTATGATCTAAGCTCAGAGCTGCGCGAGGCCAAGGCCGGCCACGGCTGATTTTCAACGCGCGCCGGTTCAGGGCATATAGGCTTCAAGGTCTCAGGTGTCGGCGCATCGTGGTCTACCCCAACCTCGTTCAGGGCGAAGGTCGCGAAGGTCAGGCAACTGATGTCGGAAGGTCTCTGATGCATGTTGGCTAGCTAATCTTCGGGGCCACTTAAAATGACTTCACATAACCTGCCAACAGCAAGCCAGTTTCACCCTGGTGCGCATGCATATGCTTTCTCACATTGCTCACGTCATTGGTGAGCTGGCGCTCTATCTGAGTCACTTTCAGACCTTGCATGCGTCCTGTTTAAGCTTCGGGATTCTTGAATCCTTGAACGTTCTTGAACCTGATCCGAGTTTTACACGTTGATGGCCTTTTTTGCAAAGCATTTGGTGGTTGGGCGTTCCCTGCACAGGAGCTGGCCGGGATCCGCGTCAGGACAGGCTTCTGGGGAAGGGGCTCAGACCGGGCTTTGCCTTTTTGCGCACCCCTCTGCTACAAGGCGCACGTAGTGTTTTTTTCCTTGACACAGGAGTTGTGGTGGAGATCCGCTGGCTCTGGAGTTGCTCGACCCTCCTCGAGAGGCAGCGGGTCAGCGGGTCAAGCTGTGGAAGCTCTGTGCTGCTCCTGCTCCTACCCAAAGCAACATTTGAAAACAAAAACAAAAACCCTGCCTCTTTGTGCAGACGCGGTTTGCCTTTCAAGGCCCATCTTGTTGCAGTGCGTCTCAGCAACGATCGCCTGAACCATCGCCGACGCGATGCTGAGTTTCGAGCGTTCCGGCCTCAGTTTCCTGATGGTTAAGATCTGAGTCGTAAGCCGGCACTTCATCAAGCTGTGCCCACGTCGAATCCGAACGTGTCATATGAAGGGGTTCACCAAGCTCTCGGAAAGAGTCAAGAGGATCGCCCACACCGCCGGGATCCTACGCGCGCTGATCCCCAATGCCGACCAGCTCATGCAGGAGGGGCATTGTCCTTGATGGTTTTGGGATAGGTTGGTATGCACCAATGTGTGGTTTCGATTGGAGTGGATGTAGGGTCAGGGCTGCAGAGGGACTGCAAGGGCAAGACCATCAACCCTAAACGATAAACTCGAAAATGGAAAGCCAATCCTGAACTTCCGAAACCAGGACCGCATCGTGTGGGGAAACCGCCTGAGAGGTTGGGTCCACCTGCCCCTGGCTGAGGGCCATGTCTTGTTTCTCCAGGGTTCAGGGTTTGGGGGGTTCAGGGTTGGTACTCTCGGGATCTCTCGGGGCTCGGAAGGAGGTTCGTGGGTTCGTGAACACTTGGGGTCGCGCGATCTGGAAGTCTCGGCTCAGGTATGTGACGGAAGTTCCTTGCCTGTCCTGCCTCGGGGCCATGGTTCAGCGCCTGGTCTTTCAATGGTTGTCCTAACGTCCCCCTGCCGTTTTGGGTGTCGAAGTTGGGTGAAGCATCAGCTCCACCCTGCCTTGCAACGCTCTATCCGCAGTACCATTGGCACCTCGCTTTGGAGTCGTTCCTGTGGTAGGATCATTCGGGGCTGGCTGTATTTTATATCTGTGCATTCCCTCCACTTTTGCTTCCATGTATGTTGCACTTACCTGTGACGCTCAAGCCCTCTGAGTAAAAAGGTTAGGCGCGCCCCTGCTCATGGCTTAACGGATAACAACTGGTGGATTTCCCAAACTATAGGTTATCAGCCGTAGGCTCCCCGGAGCTTGCGGCACCACTGACCTGGAGTTTCGACTCAGTGCATGGGTGACAGCCCCGAGCTGGTCCCCACCGAGGTAGCAACTGATCTCGGTACAGACGGATTTACAGACGCAGAATCCGCGGAGATGGACCTCTCAGGCACTTTGGCTATGCCACCGTCTACGGATGGCCGTGGCCTTGTGCTGGAAGAGAATGCAGCGGCAGCTAATGTGTTTGCGCCAAACGCACCTTCTCCTTTCGTAGGACTAGGAGCTCCGCAGATCCACATGTACCGACAACAGTTTCAGCAGAACATCACGATAGGTGAAACACCTGAACAAACAAGACTTCTCCTCACTGAGTTAGAGAACGAAGCAGAGTCCAGGCACCAGAGGTTCCGCCTAGCTGCTGAAGAAGCCCACGATCAACAAATCGCAGATGTTGAAGAAAGGGCTAACAGGCAGCACGAGGAAGTCGTTGCTAGACTTGAGTCTGAAATTGCTAGCCAAAGGTATAGCTTTGTCGCGAGGACCCAAGGTCTCTTTTCAGAACTCCAGCAACAAAACCAGATAATCAATTTTCAGTCAGAACATTTTTCCGATGTTGGTTCGCAAATCACTCGTCTCAGGACAACTCTGGTTGAAGAGGCTGAACAAAACAAGAGGGAAAGCATTAACGAGATTGGGGAATGGTTTGGGAGAGAGCATGATGAGGCAATGAAAAGGTACCGCAG
Organism: Symbiodinium natans; assembly: GCA_905221605.1. Taxonomy (NCBI): domain Eukaryota; class Dinophyceae; order Suessiales; family Symbiodiniaceae; genus Symbiodinium; species Symbiodinium natans. Next base: position 187,103 of record CAJNDS010002143.1, on the reverse strand, counting down.
TATAGCCCTGGAAACTGAAGAGCAAATGAGGATTCAAAACATGACCCTCCAAGATGAATTGTCATCAATGGAGCGTGCGCTCCAGCTCGAACAGGACAGGAATTTAGGTATCAATCCCTCGCAGCAAGCTCAGTTTCCCAGCGCCACTGCCCCAGTTGCTCCAGCGCCAAGCGCCGGGCTTAGTGCTCCGTGTGCCCCTCAGTTTTCAGATCCGAGTGTGATTCCGATGAACATCAGGGCATTGTTTCCAAACTTCAGTTTTGGAGGTGTGGCAACTACTGCCACTCCAACAGGACCACAGGGTCCGGTTTCTGCCCCAGGGACCCCAACAGCATCAGCTAACGTCCCAAATCTAGGATCCTCTAGTGGTGGTTTGAACGCCGGAGCCCCTGGTCTTGCGGCCCCAACAGGCACGCCGGGAGGTCCGGCAGCTACTGGAGCCGATTTAATCGCACAGACGCAGCAAGCGCTGCTTGAAGCCGCCAAGCTTCTTAAAGGAGACAAAAGCGGTGAAGATGACAAACCAAAGGTTAAAGAAGCTGAAACCATCCGCCTGCCGGATTTCCCTAACCCCGAAACCTACCGTGCATGGAAAACCGCAACACGGGAAGCAGTTAGGGCAGCTTCGGATAGACCTGATGAAGCCTTCTCTTGGATTCTAGAGGTGTATTCTAAGGATGCTGATCATGAAAAGCTTCGTGAACCCGGTAAGTTTCTCACGCTGGATACCAAAATCCTAGCCGCTCTCACTAAGGTCGCCAAAGGTGAATTATCTCGACAGGTACTCACTTTCAAGGAAACCGAGGCGGTTCAAGGACGTGCCGTACGAGGGCGCCAGGTTTTGCTTATGTTTGATCAGTACTTCAAAACAAATGAAGAGGTAGGATCGCTCTACTCGGTAGAAGACCTTTTGAAGGTTACGCTGCATAGTGACGATCTAACCACATTTCTGCACAATTGGGAATCAGTCATTGCTGGCATGAGTCATGTCCCAGAAGAAATGGTTCTGCGTGACATCCTTCTTCGGCAAATCCGAAAGTCCTCAAGAATGAAGTATGATTTGGAAATCTACGACAGGGCGAAAGAGGGTTCTGCCTCACACTCCTATGCGTTCTTGTTGAAGTCAATCCGGGATTTGTTGACCCGTGAAAGGATGCGCAAGAACAGGGATAGAATCGCCAAGTCTCATGGGGACAAGTTTGGTGCTCCTGTTGTTGAAGGCGGAAGGCCGACACGCCCTCCGTCGAGGAGTGGCCGCGGAAGGGATCGCTCTGCCGGTAGCCAGTCTAATTCAAAGTCAAGGTCCCGCTCTAGGACCCCATCCAGATCTAGATCACCTAGCCGATCACAAAGCCCAAAGCCAGTTTGCTACGACTTTCAAAAGGGTAAGTGCACCAGGGGTGACAAGTGCAAGTTTTCGCACAAACCCCGTTTGCAATCCCCTGTTCGCACTGCCCCGAAGAAGAAACAGGTCTGCACGTTTTGGAAGAAGGGAAAGTGCACTAGGGGAGATAAGTGTCGTTTCTTGCATAGGGAACCGAGCCCTACTCCCTCAGGTGGTGAAAACGCAGCCCCGGCCCCTAAGGGCCCAGACAAACCAAGGTCCCCGTCACCCGCGCCAACGCGCAGGAAACCAAGCCGTGGACGCTCTAAGGAAAAGGATAGGAAGGCCGCATGCTGCATTTCGCTTGCGGCTGCAGCCTCAGCTGGTCCTGATGAGAGTGAACCACAAGATGGGGACGAAGACTACTGGGAAGTAGACTTCAAAAGGGGTGAAGCTGTTAGGCATCATCTGAAGTACAGAAGTACTATGTACAAGCCCGAAGTGTCATGTCCTGTTGCTCTTGAAAGGTTGAAGGGTAAGGCCAAAGTGATCAAGACGCTTCCCATTTCTCCGTACACTGCAAAGGAGAACTGGGACTGGAAAGAGGGAAGAGGGGGAACCGGCGATAGGACGCCGTGGACCGGCAAGACTGTTTTCAAGATCAAAGAACAAAACAAGAAGGTCAGGTTTTCCGACAAACCCAAAGTCAGGGAAATCCCCTTTGAGGGAAAGGGGTACAAACATTCCTACAAAGTTCGCAGGTACAATACTTGCTATGCTGATGCGGAAAACTGCCCTAAGCCTGACGCTAATGACCTTCAGGTTGCAATTAGGAACGCAAGGGAACTCAAGATGCTTCTTGCCCGGCATGAGGGGGGAGAGAAAACCGATTGCCACTTAGAGTGTGATGAGCCTGATTCTCTCATGTGTGGGATGTGCAAGCACGTTGTTGAGAGCTCAGAGATCGCTTGTCCAGGGATCGCCACGCCCTTAGAATTCCTTGCTGACACAGGAAGCGAGGAGGACCTTATCAGCGAAGCCGATCGTGCTATGTACTTCGGCGAAGAGCCAGTAGGCAACGCAATACGACAAGTGAATCTCATCACTGCTAATGGTAACGTCAAAGGTGACAAGTCGGTTAGGATCGACTTCCCGGAGTTTGGCAAAGAGCTAGAGTTCTATGTTCTCAACAGCACCCCTCCTGTTTGCTCCGTAGGCAGAAGGTGCATGGAGGACGGTTACGAGTTCCACTGGTACCCCAAAAGGCCGCCTTACTTTGTTGCGCCCAATGGTCAAAGACTAAGGTGTAGAATGAGAGGTATGGTCCCAGTGCTAGGGGGAGGAGCAATGGCCGCTCCAAGCGCTAAGGAGGAAGCCTCAGGTTCTCTCGGACGACCAGTGTTGTCCGAGGGTTTTCAGAAAACTGCCGCCCAATAGGGCCGGCCGAGGCTTTCGCAGGAGCAGCAGAGGAACGAGATCCAGTGGTCGAGCACCCCGATCCTGAGATCTCCGCAGCCATCAATGAGGTGCCGCCGATAGATATCCCCAAAGAGAAGCTCAAACGACCAGGTTGGGTTTCGCACCCAAATGCTAAGTACTTGATTGTCGGACACAAACCAAAGACGTTTCGTACTGCTACACCAAGGTTTCCAAGATGCGAAGTCAGATCTACTTGGTTGTTCAGGGAAGGATCTTGGGTCAAGGTTGAGGATAAAGTGAACATCAGGGAGCTTGACAACAAAGTTGCCCGACTGGAGGGTAACCCAATCCTGAGCCTCACTATCTTCGAAGACCCCGATGTTGAACCTGACAGTGACAACGAAGGAAACGCCCGCAGTCTTGCAGAGGCCGATCTGAAAGCTGAAGCCAAATCTGTTGAGCACTTGTTCTCGCACAGGCCCAAGAATCCGTTCTGCGAGGTATGTCAGCGCGCAAAGATGTTGGCTCCCCAAGCCCGCAAAAAGGGGGGCTCAAGTACCATTGTGTCAAAGGCCTTTGGGGACCACATCACTGTTGACCATATCATCACTCGTGACCTTCGTGATCATGGGTTCCAGGATGAAAGGGTCGCACTTGTTGTTAAGGACGTGTTCACCAAATTTCGTTACGTCTACCCCTCTCCGACTAAGTCAAGCGATCAGTGTTTTGAAGATCTTCTTCACTTCCTAGGTCAAGAAGATGCAGTTGGCGTTTTCTACTCAGACAACGCACCTGAACTTCATGCCGCTATCAAAAGCCTAGGTGTCCGGCATGTTACATCCCGCGAATATGTGGACACCAACAAGTCGGTAATCGAAAGAGAAATTCGGACGATTTTGGAGGGTACCCGCTCCAACCTTGTTCAGGCGGGTCTCCCCGACAAGCTTTGGCCGTTGGCCGCCCAACACCATGCGATGGCACTTAATGCAACTAAGAGGCTTGACAACGGGATTGTTCCCTGGGAGGCCAGGTATGGGGAACCGTTTTCAGGGATAATGATTCCTTTTGGTGCACGTGTGTTGTACTGGAACAACCCCAAACAGAACATTCCTGCGAGCTCTAAGTTTGCGCCGACTGGTGTTGAGGGAATATTTCTTGGTTACCACATTCAGCCTGGCTTCGTTTGGAAGGAGGAATACCTCGTCACCCCCGTCAAGGGTTGTGACTTTGCGTTCGAAATAGGAAACTTTCCCATCCTGAGGTCGAAGCGAATGGAGCTGTTGCCCGGGGATTTCACATTCCCAATGAGATCCGAACAGCTCGCACTGCAGGAGAGCCTCCGTAAGCCGACCCTCGCAGATCAGGACTGCTCGTGGGGAGACACAGAAGGTGCCGGAACACGCGCCCCGCCTGGGGATTCGCCGGACGAGCCTTTGCCTCCGCCCGGTGTGCCTGATTTGGACGGCTCCGATTTGAAGGATCGTTTGTCCGAGTACTTGGACCAAGTGGCCAAGGAAAACGAGGACTATGTTCCCGAAGATGTCGGAGCTGTGGAGGACTGGCTGGGGAGGGATGCTCCTGGATCTTCTAAGGAAGCAACATCCACGCCTAAGGCCTCATCTACTCTACCAAGACATGACCCCAAAACCATGCCTGACGGGAAGAAAGTCCCCAAAGGGTATAACTGGGACGGGGTGAGGTTGGTTAGAGATAAGAAAGGTTCCAAAAGGCCACCTGATACCCCTTCGGAATTTTGGCACATGTATTCCAAGGCACAACGGGAGGCTGACATTGAAAGATTCGAACGCAAAAAGGCTCGTGAAGCCGAGGAAGATGCTCGCAAGGCCCTTAGAGACTCCCCGGCCATGCCTGTCATCGCCGAGCCTGACCCCGAGCCCCATAGGGACCGCATGGCGTCCTTGTATTGGGCCAAACTTGGTCAGGTTGCGAGTGAGATGTTTGCTGTTGTTGCCAGGGTTGTCGGGCCTAAAGAGATCGAAAGTACTCCCGCTGCTAAAGAAGCCATGGACCGAGAGTGGAAGAAACTTGCCGATAAGTCTTGCTGGCTCGAAAAGAAGGTTCGAGAGTACCGGGATGTTGCCGCGGAAGCCAAACACAAGAATGTCAAGGCCCATTTCGGGAAAATCTTTGAGATTTGTTCGGTCAAGGGGGATGAACTCCCGGACGGGCACCCCCAGAAGAAATGGAAGGGTCGTAGTGTTTTCCAGGGCAATAATGTCCAGGACGAAAACCACGATCACGCCATTTTCGCCGAACTAGGATCAAGCCCCGCTAGCATGGAGGCCGGGAAAATCATCGATGTGTTTGGTAGCCAACCCGGGTACGTGAAACAGCAGGCTGATGGCATCGCTGCATACACACAAGCCCTTTTTAAAGGCATTGAAACGTGGGTTCGTCTCCCTCGAAACAGATGGCCTAAAGAATGGTCTGGGTATGAAGATCCTGTTTGCCCACTCAGGCTCGCTTTGTACGGCCACCCTGACTCAGGTGGTATCTGGGAAAGGTACTGTACAGAACAGTTAGAGAGTGTTGGTTTTACTGCAGTTCTACCCGACATTTGGCATTCTGTTTTCTACCATGCTGAACTAGATTTGTTGCTTGTTGTGTACGTTGATGACTTCAAGATGGCCGGCCCCCAAGACAAAATCAACAAAGGTTGGGAGTTGATCGCTAAGGTGATTGACATGGAACCAGGCGAGGTCTTGGGACGGTACTTCGGGTGTCATCACGTTGAGCAAAATCAGGTCCAGCTTTCACGGGAGGACCACCCATTTGCTTACGTCTTCGACAAGAAGCACGCTAGCCCAGCTGCCGACTACCAAGTCCGGCCGAACCGCAAAGAGGACTTCTGGGAGGTCGACGCTGAGTTAGCTGCAGTCGTTAGGCATCACATCTATCCTCGTAGGAAACTTTATGTGCCTACGCAGGACGACGTGTCGAAATTTCCCCACATAAGCTGTCAACGAATCACGGTGTTTGATGATGGTAGGGACCCTATCCATGATGACTTGAATCAGGGGGGCCCCGCGGACCAATCAGGTTGGTGGACCGGGAGAACATATTTCCCTATCACTGAGGTCAGTGACGAGGACTTTTCTCATGCTCTCGCAGCTAAGCACAATAAACCCAAGCGGTCCAAAGCCGAAGCTAAACGAGAAGCACGACAGAGTAAGTTCAAGAGCACTGAATCTATCAGTCAGGGAAAGACCCCTTCCATGACTGTGCCCGTGAACGTTGTGTACTACGACATGCGGGACTTCTTGGTGTCATGTGTTGATAGGTACTGTGAGCTGGCCAATGTCGACAAGAAATCTCTGAAGGAAGTAGCGACTCCTTTTCATGAGAACCGGGTAGCAAAAGTTCTGGAGAACAATGAACCTAGTGGTAAGCTGCAACCTATTGCTAGCCGTGTACTCATGAAGGTTTTGTTCGCTGCGAGAATGGCCAGGTGGGACTTGTTACGCGCCACTCAGGCACTGGCATCCAGAGTCACCAAGTGGTCTCGCGATTGTGACGTTGCTTTGCACAGGTTGATCAGTTACATAAACTCTTCTCTTGAAGTTCGGATGAGGGGATTCATAGGGGATCGCATTCAGGATTGTAAGTTGTGGATGTTCTGCGATGCTGACCACGCTGGTAGCCACGACAGTAAATCCACTTCAGGATGTGCCCTTTACTTGGTAGGACCCAATACTTACTTTCCCCTAAATGCTTTTTCCAAGAAACAGACCAGCATCACCACTTCAAGTACTGAGAGTGAGGTTGTGGCTGCCAACCAAGGTATTCGTGCCCAGGGTCTGCCCAGCCTCAGTCTTTGGATTTTCCTGTGGCGTGAGGTTGCGAGTAGGACCGCCAGCTACCAAGCTAGGCCGAAAACCAAACCTAATCAAAGGGAAAACGACATCATTGCACGAATTGATCCTGAACTTGATGAGATCCGTTATGGTGAGTGTAGGGCGGATGGACGAAGCGTTTCCGATTTAAACGGCCTTAAGGTCCACCTTAGTCCCAAGTTTGCTGTTCAACTCCTTGAGGACAACCAAGCTACCATCACCATTCTCCTCAAAGGTGACAGCGAAAAACTACGTCACACCGATCGGACTCAACGCATTTCGTTTGCTTGGATCAAACAACAGTTCGAGCGTAACTTCTTCGAAATGATTAATGTTGACACCAAAGAGCAAGTAGCTGATATCTTTACCAAACCTTTCGCTGACCGAGGTAAATGGGAACATGCTCTAAGGCTCATCGCGCACGTCGATGCACCTCTTCAGGGGGGACGGCAATCTAAGGCACACGAGTCCGATGCTCATCTCATCAACAAGCCTGTCGTTCATGCTCACCCTGTGGTGAAGCCGTCGGGCGATCCTTGCGCAGTCGCAGCTGAGCTTACCAAGGACCGTGACTTCAGTACTAAGGCTTTGTTGCGTGTAGCCCAGATCATGTACCCCAACAAAACCAAGCGAAAGATGATTAAGCTTGACAATCGCAGCTACTACCATATCTTTGGGCAGTGGTCTTACGGAGGAATGCAAGGGGTGACTAAGGCGACACGTCGGTGGCCTCAGATTGCCCGCTTCCTAAATGGAGTTGTACAAGCCCATGCTCCTAAGGACTTCACATGGAACTCGGTGCTGCTTAATAGCTGTACTAGTGCCTCTGTGCACAAAGACCATGGGAATGCTAAGGATAGCATGAGCTTTGCCCTCAGTGTCGGGGATTTCAAGGATGGTGAACTGTGGTTTGCAGACCCCCTTGTTTCATCTGAAGATGCTATTGTTAGGGTCGGTCCAAATGGTAAGCGCCTTAAGGGTCGTGCTGTGTCCACCCTGAACAAAGCCATCATTTTTGACCCGCGAAATTTACACTGTGTGTTACCTTTCACCGGAACACGTTTCTCCATTGTTGCGTACACCTCCCGATCACAAGACGCACTGCAAGATCAAGAGCTCAATTCTTTGAAGACGCTTGGATTCAGGCTGCCCCCACGTGCGGCCAGCGCTGCTTCTGCCCGAGAATACTCGAGGCCGTTGGGGTTCAAACGAATCATAGTCGAGTTTTGTTGCTCCCCCAACAGCAAACTAGGGCAGGATCGTAGCGCAAGTCAAGGATGTTATGTGTTGCGAGTCACCAGTGAAGATGACGTCTTGAAAGACTCTACATTGACTTCAGTTGTTCAGAAAATTAGTACCCTCTGCGACGAGGGGGGAGCATCTAAGCCAATTTTAGTTTATGCGTCGCTTCCGTGTACTGGTGGTTGTCCGTGGAATCGCATGACGCCTGACAGCCCAAAGTGGGAACAGCATCAGGAACTGTTTTGCAAACTCCTCAAGCAGTTCCGAAAATTCATTAGGAAGCTCAAAGAGTACAAACCACAGGTTGCCTTCGAACTCCCTAAGGATTGCGACTATTGGAAGTGGGACCATGTTCAGCATATGGTTAATGATTTTGGACTTGAGTTCTACCGTTGCGATGGTTGCATGTTGGGGGTTACGAATCACCAAGGATTACCACTAAGGAAAGCTTGGACCATTGCGTCGTCGATTCCATTGCAGCGGCTGGCAGCGCACAAGTGTGATCGCAGTCATGTTCATGGCGAGTCTAGAGGCCAGGACCTTAAGGACAGTGAAAACTATTCAAATGCCATGACTGATTGCATCCACATTGATTGGAAAAGCTTTTGCGATAGGCGTTCTAACTATGCAGCTTGTGCACAACAACAATTTTCGTGTGACCACAAACACGTTTGCACTCGCAAAACTGAACAAACTAACGCATTAGCTGCCTGCTGCATTCTCGCGGCAGAGTTCTGCGCGCCGGACATGGAAGCCACCAACGCTGGAATCGTTGCTCCGACGGAGGTCCTGCGCCAGTGGTGGGATCGCCGGTTATGGGAGACTTCATTGTCTTCCGAATACCGCACCATGGCGCCTTTCCAGGAGGATGAAGCCAGCGTGAACAACTTCTACAAGTATTTGCCGCGGCCACTGGCATGCGAATATGCCCTCAGTGACGTCAGGGAGGCTGGTTTGGTGGCCAAAATCGGAAAGCTCACCGATCAAGGCTTGGCCATGCTCCAGCCCGAGTCTACTCGAGGCCGTTTGCGCTACCTTGTCATCGTCGCAGACTCTACAACTACGTTCCTCACTGAAGGAAATTGGAAGACAGATCTGCTGGCAGACATCAAGGCCAACCGCGGCAATGCCTTCCCACATCATCTTGGCGTTGAGTACATTCCTACATGGGGTGCGAATCTCACGCGGCTCGTAGAGCTCGCCGTGGGAAAAGTCACCCAACTGGAGCGTGAATCTGGCGCCAGTGGTCAGGTGAGCATTGACCTCATGATGATCTGGAACGGGAACGAGTTCGTCGGCGAAAGAGGTCTGTTTTTGGACCCAGGCTTCAAGAGCAAGACGGAGTGGCTTCGTGGTTACCCGCACATGGCAAAGGGGAGCTGGGAGTTCATTGGACCAAAGGTTCTCCGGGAGATAGGCAAGTTGGCGGATCTACAGTCACGGGCGTCAGTGGGTACTGTGCTGCTCACGTCTGCGACCGACGCTGCCAACTACTGCCTCCCGCGCGACTGGGGTACCATCATGGCGGATTTGCTCGACTATGCCGCCCAACTTGGGCTGGCCGTCAAGCATTTCAATACGCCTGCAAGCCAGATCCGCAAATTCGATCATTTTCACTTCCAGGAGGACAGCGCCTATCGTTTGCAGCTGTTGAGGTGGTTGGGTTTTACCGCCAGGATTATGGTCCTTCGTCACCAATGCTCCTTCTTCAAGGAAGCTGACATCGACCTGATCCTGCAAAACTACGGCCACGTCTCAAAGCCTAACGTCAAGTTCGCTGTGGACGTGCAGGTGGAGGAGAAGCTCCTGAATCACTTCCGTAAAGGAAGAGTAGCGCCCACACATCAGCCGCTTGTCGAGGCTGACCCGTGGGACGACATCTACTTCCAAGGACCCCAGGAGCAGTTCCCCGACACCGCGCCGAACCACTTTGTCCACCGGGACTTCAAGGACCACGTTCACCTGGGAGATGGGGAATATGTTACCCGCGAGGACTACGACGAGATGATCAAGAAGAGCGAGGAAAATGCCCCCCGTCCAGGGGAGGCCGTCGTTGTTCCGTCATCGTCGTCAACGGCGCGGGAGACTAAGGAGAAGCTTTTGGCCAGGGGGGAGGTCTACAGTCGTCAGCGGACCGACCCTGAGTCCAGTGCCCCCAAACGGGCAAAGAAGGGCCCACACGAGGCTGACTACGACGAGCCCATCAAGTCCGGCTACTACACAACCGATGACGATTGGTGCCTCGTCGACATGCTGGGCCTCGACTGGGACACAATCCATTTATGCCCACCGGAAGGTGAGGCCGAGTGGGTTGACATCCTTCAGGACGAGATGCCGAACTTCAAGTATATCAACATTCCCCAGCATCACAAGACTGCCTTGTCCGGCATTGTTCGTGGCAAGATCGTCCCGGGCCTGCAGGGCGAAGGATTGTGGTGCTCTACGAGGAGGATTCTCGAGGCCTGGAACAAGAAGACGAACAAGGATTATGGCCTCGGGATGCTCCTCACTGTCGTCAAGAACGACAATCGCAGCAGGTTCCAGCTGCGAATCGACCGCAACCACCCCCTCGCCGAGTACTACGGCCTAGGAGGGTACCCTACCCTTATTAGGGCGAACCAAGGCATCTCCAAGGATGCTATGAAAGGGGTGCCCGACTCGATCCTTGCGGAGGCCTGGTTCAGCATGATCCCAGAAGCAGAGATGGATGTGCATTCTGCCACCTGGGAAGGTCGGCCGGTTTTGCCCCTGGAGAAGATTCCACGCAGGCTCTACCACCGCACCTACAAGGATCGAGCCTTTGCCATCTTGGACTCCTGCTTTATCCCCGGGCACCACACCGCGAATGCCTTTGTGTATTTTGCCGACCGGGAGGTAGGGCCGGGAGAAAACGTCCCTGGCGTGAGGAGCGATCGCCCCGTCGAGATCGTCATCAACACCATGGAGGCCCTCAGTCAGGGCGCCGGACTGTTTTACTCCCGATCAGACGGCGTCCTCTGCCGAGAGGCTATCTCCGGGTCCACGGTCCTTTATATTCGTGACACAAGGACTGATGAAATTTTGTGGTCCGCCACGGATGGGCCCGAAGGACGGGAGGAGGAAGAGAATGCCCCTCAGGTAGAGGTGGCCGAATCTTCCGGAAGCATGGTTGTTGAAGCCGTGGGACCTCTCCAAGAAGCACAAGAGGAGCCTGATGTCGAGCATGAAGAAGCCCCGTTGGTCAAGGAGGAGTTCGATGTTCCCATCCTTGAGGAGGTCGAGAGCACCGTTCCTGAACTTCCACCTTTACGCGTTCGCTTCAACACCGACGCCGATGTCATCGAGGTGTCGCCTTCAGGAAGGAACCGTTTGACTGAAGGTCAGTTGCAAGTGGTCCCTGATGAAGGAATGGCTACCCGCTCTACGGCACCGGCAACCCAAGCGCCGCGTTCTGGATGGAACAGGGGAATCACGCAGGTTCAGTGCGTCAGTTGTGGCAAGCTCCGTCTCGAAGGTCAGCACAAGTGCTTCCACTGCGGCTACTACGTCACCCGTGGGGCCACCCAGAGCGCCTTCAGAATGTGGATGGCGCGTGAGCGCTCCCATGTCTTGGACGCTCTGGCGGAGCAGTTTGGGAAGGGCCTTTGGGAGTTGGATGCCGCGAAGATTCGCCAGGCCGCTGGAACGCATGATTTGAGGGGACAGCAGAGCGTAGATGGCCGAGCTATCATGTTAGCACGCCAGAATCTCAAAGGCTTCATGAAGCACGGCTACACGTCGATGGTGGACAAGTTCGACCAGGACGACACCTACGCGATCCACGCTATCAAGGGCGGCTGGACGAGAAGGCGGCTCACTATTCAGGACTGCGTGGCATGCGCTTATCTTCCCAATCAAGGTCGTTCCCGCGAACAACGTGAGTTGGGCTACGGCTCCAACAAAGCCTGGGAGAACAAAAAGGTCAATCATGAGGGACTGGCTCGTATGGTGTTCTTCGATAAGAATGCCGACGATCTCGTCCTGGCCGGCCTCATCGACGACCCCAACCTCGAACCTATGGGCTACGCTTGGCTCGGCAACTTCATGGGCGTGAAGGAATTCGCCCGGACCATCCGCGTCACCCGTGCGGTTTCCCACATCCTCACCTTTACGGAGGGCATCATTGGCATCCCGGACTTCGATGAGGAAGAGCATCTGGCAGTCTTTTTGGCCGAGATCCTCTCTGAGAATTATGGTGGGGCAAAGGAGACGTGCCGAAGGATGAAGGAATCGGCGGAAGCGTCCCGGGCCGCTCAGGCGCGGGCGGATGCAAGAAGGACCTCGCAAAATGCCCCCCGTTTTGGGGAGGCCGATCGTGACACGAATCGTGGCTGGTCGTGGAGCGACAACTCTTGGTCGCAGGGCGACTGGCATTCCTCAAGTTCCTGGCGTGATCGCCAGTGGCAGGATCAAGGATCCTGGTGGAGCTCAGGGAGTCGCACTACGGAGCACTCCCGTGGACCTTGGCGCTACGACCACCGAGATCGCAGCTGGTGAGTCCTGAGTTCCGCAATTCTGCTGGAGTAGCTTAGCATCTTGACCGTGACGCTCTGTTTTCCTTTTTTTTGAGGTCGGTGCTGAGTGAACCACTGTTTTGCACGAGCCACCTTTGTATCCCCGCCAGCGTTTCAAATTTCTTAAGCTGGTGCGCGGTGATCTGTGGCGTTGAACCTGAATTAAAACTCGGGTGAGCGCACTTTGAACATACAGTAGAGGAGCAAAATGCAGCACGTAGTGCTTGCCGTGGATTCGTTGACTGCGTTTCAGCATTCTCACGCTTCAACGAGGGGGGTGTATTTTATATCTGTGCATTCCCTCCACTTTTGCTTCCATGTATGTTGCACTTACCTGTGACGCTCAAGCCCTCTGAGTAAAAAGGTTAGGCGCGCCCCTGCTCATGGCTTAACGGATAACAACTGGTGGATTTCCCAAACTATACTGGCGAGCCAACAGGATTGGGCATTCCACGGGCTGTTTGCAGCAGATGTGGGGTCAGTTCTGCCGAAAGCAGGATTCAACACCGCAACCTCAAGGACTGAGAACCTCATGAGAAGCCACAAACAAGTTCAGGTCAGGATTTGAATCTTCCCCGCAGAGCCCGCAACCCCTCTCCCCCATGATCCTTGTCGCCCACGCATTCCCCACATCAGCTGCGCAGCGCCTACCCGCGGATCGCCCACAGCCATCCCACATGATCCTTGCACCTCCACAGAATCCGCGGATGCCCCTTTCTGGGCCCAACAAATTGGTGACAGGGACATTTTCATCTCGAGGGCGAGTGGATGCCGTACTGAGCAAATTGCCTCGTTTCATGTCTGTATGTCCGAAGTGAATGGCAGTTCGGTAGAGCGCCAGCTGTATTAGCTGCGTGGATTGACGATGTTGCTTTGAGTGCCTCAAGCAGGCGTGGAAGTTGAAGCCCTCGAGACATGGTGAGACATGGCCTGTCACCCCAGACCTCCTTCGCAAATTCAGGTTCGCCCGCCGCTTCCCCCGCGTTCAGCTTCGTGTCGCCTACCCGGGCAGCATGGGTCCTGGTTCGCCTATCAGAGGGGTTGGGCCAGGGTTTTCCTTGGGGAGGTTGCAACCGCGTTGTGGTCCTGGAGCTAGGATGAGGGATATCTAGTGGTTGCTAAGTTCTTTGGAGGGGTCGGCTTCCTGTCCGAGGTCGACTATGAGAGTTTTGATGCTTGAAAGAGAGTTGCAGGTACGATATAAAAAACACCATATGCCGGATGCCTTCTTCTTGCGATTTAAAGCAGTGCAGCCATTGTCAATTGCATGATTGTACCGGTTATCCACCAACAGAATGACGATTGATTATCCACCAACAGGATGACGATGTGCCGATTTTTTCATGATGGTTTGGTCATGACGGATAGTACAGCATGAGAAAGTTCAAATTGAATGTATGCTGACATGTTGAAGTGTTAGTGCGCTCAAATGTATACTTCGTTCATTTGCTTGATTTCGCTGATTATTGCTGCAAGCTTAGTCATTGCTTGTTATATTTTTTGCCTTGTCGTGATGCTGATAAAGTAGTTAGTGGCAACCACCTGGGATGTACTCAAGAGTGCCCGTTTCACAATTTATCTGTCTGTTGTCAAGGTGATCTCTATCCTCCTCGAAGATGACGGCGCCGGAAAAAAATGATGGAACAGAAGGGTTCTTTAGCACACTCCACCCCTGCATCTTGGCACGCTTGCTTTAACGTTTCAGCGCCAAGGCGGCAAGACTTCGTGCAGAAAATGTGTATTATACACATATGCATGTGAATATCCTTTCAGTTCCCCCCCCCCCCCCCCCTTCCCCATTCCAAGAACCCCAAAACGGGGCAAAGCAAGTCACTTCCCCAGCATCCTGGCTCAATCAGCAACAGCATGCTGGAGACGCTTGATCTCGATGATGAGGATGTTGGTCGGAAGCTAAAAGGCACGTCCTTTGTGCACATGCTTTAGCGCTGCGGTTCTTTCAACTGCCTCGGCCAAAAATGGCTTAGACTACTCGACGACTGGCCAAACCCGTTAGTAGCTAACTGACAGATCTTCAATGGTTTGAGCCCTGAGCCTCATCGGCCTTTCTCATGAAGCGAGAATGCTCTGCGTTGGTGAGTTTGGGGACCCTTCTCAAGATCCTCTATGCGGATCTAGCGGCCATACTAGGACAGAGCTTAGGGAACCCTTTTGGGGTAAACGGCGTTTCCTTGCATACCCAGGAGCCATCAGCCTGAACATTACCCACCCCCACGTGTGACGAGAGCACTTGGGGTTGGCATACATAGCACACACATACATATATTGGTATACCATTTATATGATGATAATAATAACAATAGTAGTATATTATTAATAAGTTACGTACTGTATATGTATAGAGCAATATGTTTTAACGGATGCTAAAACCCTGGAGGCAGCAGCCGAGTGCCGGAGCCGAAGTCTGGACCCACGCCGGGAGGCAACAACATCCAGATCGAGACCCGGGAAGGCAGAGCCTTTTGAAGGTTTTTTGTTTCTGTGTTTTGCTTGAAGGTTTTTTGGTTTTGTTATAGTGAATATCGCGAGGCCGGCTATCGTACCAGACACGTGGACCTGTACCATTTGTACGTCGTTGTTTTCTCCAAGACGACATGACTTCATTCATGCGTGGGGAGAGCGGTGAAAGTGATGAGGATAAGTGGTGAGAGCAGAGAGATCGGTGGGGGCGCGGGGCTGCTAAGATCGCAAGCTGGCGCGCTTTCAGATAAGCGGAGACGCCGTAAAAAATCCGAAAAGTCGAAAAGTCGAAAAGTCGAAAAGCTGTCGACTTTTCGACTTTTCGGGTCTCACCGGGACTTTTCTGTACTTTTCGACTTTTCATGGCTTTTCGACTTTTCGACTTTTCGACTTTTCGACTTTTCGGGCCTCGCCGGGACTTTTCGCTACTTTTCGACTTTTCGTGGCTTTTCGACTTTTCGACTTTTCGACTTTTCGGGTCTCGCCGGGACTTTTCTGTACTTTTCGACTTTTCATGGCTTTTCGACTTTTCGACTTTTCGGGCCTCGCCGGGACTTTTCGCTACTTTTCGACTTTTCGTGGCTTTTCGACTTTCGACTTTTCGACTTTTCGGGTCTCGCCGGGAACCCCAAACCCCAAACCCCAAACCCTAAACCCCGAATAGTCGAGACATTGACAAGCCCAACATTGATGTCATCGTGCACTGCTAGCCGCTATTGAACATCAACACGTAGCTTGGGCTAGGGTTTAGGGTTTAGGGTTTAGGGTTTAGGGTTTAGGGTTTAGGGTTTAGGGTTTAGGGTTTAGGGTTTAGGGTTTAGGGTTTAGGGTTTAGGGTTTAGGGTTTAGGGTTTAGGGTTTAGGGTTTTCTTGAGAGGTGTAAGGTCTGCCCTGAACCAGCCTTATACATATTTTTACAGTTTGGGGTTTGGGGTTTAGTCGTCCCTGTCCCCCCAATCCGTGAGGTCTACAGCTTCCAGGACAACTGCGTGTCCATCCAGTCCGTGCCGCCCAAGCCAACCCCCCCCCATCCCCCCGCCGAACGCATAAAAAAAAAAAACCTGGATTGCGGCACTTGACCTTACAACTTTAGGGTTTAGGGTTTAAGAGTCAAGGGTTTAGGGTTTAGGGTTTAAAGTTTAGGGTACAACTTGTAGACACTTCTCGAAACTTCTCACGTTTTCTCTGCTTTGCCCACTTTTCCGCCTGTAGACATTTCGGCTTTTGGACATTTGGGGACTTTCAAACTGCTCGGAACGTTCAGGATTGTTCGAAAATATTCATGCTTTCGACTTTTCCAACTTTTCGGGATTATTCCATAACCTTTCAGCTTTTCGACTTTTCGACTTTTCGACTTTTCGACTTTTCGTTTTTTGGTGACTTTTCGGACTTTTCGGTACTTTTCTCGCATTTTCGACTTTTCGACTTTTCGACTTTTCGACTTTTCGTTTTTTGGTGACTTTTCGGGTTTTTCGGCACTTTTCTCGCATTTTCGACTTTTCGACTTTTCGCCTTCGCGCCTTTTCGCGCCAAGCGTGTGCCCCGATCAACTTTTCGACTTTTCGGCTTTTCGGCTTTTCGGGTTTTTTTGGGCAGACTCCACTTGCGGCCGCGGACAGCCGTTCGCAATCACAGGCTGGGGCTGCGCGTGAGCTTTTTTTAATAAAGAACCCCACGGGAGTGGTGCAGGTGGTGGGTCTCTCGGAGGTGGCGGGGGTGCTGCGGCTGGGTCTGGTGTTGTGTAAATATCGGATATGTAGGGCATATAGGTATGTGTGGTATGTGGTGGCGCGCCGTGGTGTGTGGTGGAATGCAGCGTCGTGGTGGTGGCGTGGTGATCTGCGATAATCGTGTGTGGTGATGGCGCGTGGTGGTTCCTGGTGGAAGTGTGGTAAGGACGACGACGGGGAAAACAGTTTAAAACCTGTAAATGCTGAACTTGCCAGGGTTTGACGCATTTTCAGCGTATTACCGTGGAGCTAAAGATGCTGAGAACGGTGCAATTTACAGTACGCAAAGCACGTGAATACTGGAGTTGCTAGGATCTGGAGTAGTTTCAACGTAGTACTCAGGACCCCTGTCAATCACGCGAACGTACATAAATACTGTGGTTTACAGGTTTGGGCGCGGTTTTTGTACTGCTCGAAACGACTGCATCACGCCTCCCGCCATCCTTGTGAAAACTTTACTGGGGAACGCGTTCGCGCGAGCGCGCACGTGCGGGCGTGCGGGCGGGCGTGTCGCGTCTGCGCATGCGCACGATGGAGGGGAGCTGTAGATCCACCTCGCATCGGCACAGCAACTTTCTCTAAGACGTATATCGCCTGTTGCCCTCGCCCAAAGTAGCAAGGAGCCAGGTTTGACACAAAGATGGGCCCTGCCGATGTGCAGGTAGCATGGACTCCAGCACCATCACCAGATTCTTTGTCGGGTCTGAGGCGTCTGAGGAGTCTCCGCTGATCATCGTGGAAGAAAGGCACCTCGATGGGCCCTGCACACGTGCCGAGGACCTCTCAGTGCAGATCACTGAGCCTGGCTACTTGACAAGCATGCAGCCGACTTGACTTTTTTTTGGGCGAGGACCTGAGTATGGTTTCTGTTGCCAACCTTCCTCTGGTCCAGTGGGTTGCGGTTTTGTCAATGCCCTGCGCATCCTTGCGACATGGACCCTATGATCTCATCTAATTCCCAAGGCTGCGAGGAGCTCCGCTGCAATCAGCATTATTCTCGGGTCGAGCCTTGATTAAATTTAATGGATGTTCTCGTGTCGGTTGGGGCTTGGTTTTGGGAATGGCTTCGCACTTGATTTTGCTTACAGAGCACGCAGTTCCTGTAGCGAAGCAAAAGTCAGAAAGCCCAGCGAGCCTTCACCAACATAGCCAAGGAGAAAAAGGGGCCGCCGGGCTACCATGAGAGCAATGGGGTTACAGGCGAAGTGCAGAAGGTGAAGGAGAAGCTGCTGGAGATCTCTACAGTGCTGGAGAAGTCGGACTGGCTTGGGCACGGTTTCAGGGTCTGTTGGAAAGGCTCCCAGTGGAGGGTTGGGCGTTGCACAAATGCCTTAAACGCGTGTCAGACACACAGATCTTCGAAGTCGACGCGTGCTACAGACAGCATGGTTCAACCGACACATCTAACAAAGCAGGTCTCTGCAAGTCGACACTCTCTCTATGCAAGGATGCAGATCACATACAGTTGGATCTCTTTCTGTTGTTGGGACTGGCACCACCAGGCTCCACAGACACAGATGTCATGCCTAGTTCATGATGTTGGCTGAGGACAGGAAGTTTCTACGAAGCCAAAGCCTGATTCGGCTATGCCCCACGCACCCTAGTAAACCCCCCAACCAACAACTCTCAAACCCGCGACCAAATCCTGAAATCTCAGCCGGAAATCACAACTCGAACCCCAGTCAAGTTTTCACTTGTCCAGGCACTGGCCAAATAGACTTTGTGACCAGACCTGCACGAGGGCGCGGGCGGAGGGCTGTGGGAGCAAGAGTGTGTGTAATGAGAACGACTACCGACTACTAGCAAGGACCATATGACAGGAGTAGTCACAACAAAAACCACCCATCATCATCATCATCATCATCATCATC
The DNA here is from genome assembly GCA_905221605.1 of Symbiodinium natans. Lineage (NCBI taxonomy): Eukaryota > Dinophyceae > Suessiales > Symbiodiniaceae > Symbiodinium > Symbiodinium natans. The sequence goes on along the minus strand of CAJNDS010002143.1, from coordinate 168,653 downwards.
ATCACAGTCATCACAGTCATCACAGTCATCACAGCTAACAGCTCATCATAGCACGCTCCCCTTCACAACGTTTGGCGGGGCATCGCACGTTGATGCACGGCGGCTTTGTGTGGTGGCCTTTGTTGGCACAGCTCGAATAATTGAGCGCGGCGGTTAAGTAGCTGATATGCGCCCTTTCTCGCTTCCGTCCGATATTTGAGACATTGCCTGCCCGACCAACGTGTGCATGTGGAGTGCAAGTCGGTTAGAGTTCCGCCCCCATGCACTCCCATTGAAATGGCTTGGCTTTGGCCTGATGCTTTGTTTGGGCGGAGGTGTGGGAAAGGCATTGCGAGCTCTGTCTTTGGATCCAATGCGAACGTTGGTGGGCAGAGGCGTTCTAGCGTTTTCCGCCCATGTCATGTTTGATGTCGAACTGCAAAAACTGTGTATGCAGCTTCTCTTGTGTTTATGCTCTTGATGATCGCGATCTGAGTCACGCCACTCCTTTGTATTCAGTACCGTGGACCGTGGCTTGCATCTCGCAAGTTGTGACTTGCAGAGGACAGCTTGGACCAGTTCCTGGACCTCTTTCCCAGTGCCTTCAAAATTCGCCGGCTGCTGAACAGCGAAGCTGGCGCCTCCGCCAAAGTCGCGCCGGAGAGTTTCAAAAAAGGCTAAAATGTCCTGTGAGGATGTTAATCTTCCAAGGTTTCCGACTAGGGCTGGGCCTAGGGCTGCGGGCACGCTGCGACCATGGCATGCGCAAATGCACGTCGTGAAAAACAACCTTGCTTCTTGCATCTGCATGCCACACCTAGCGGAAGACCACGCACAAACACCATGAAAGCTTTTGTTTTCCTCTGGGGGAGCGGGTGCGGCTCAGCTTGCGCCCTGGACTATGTTGGTTTCGTTGCCGATGTCTGCTGCAATTCCCCATGCGCTCCTGAAGATAGGCAGTCGACGGACATCCCGAAACTTTATCCCGACTGAAGTGCGTGCGGGCATGCATGAGAGAGAGGAGACGGTGTGAGCATATGCCTCGGAAGAACTCCGCAGTCTGGAAACACAATTCCAGCCGTCGAGAAAATGAGGGCGCTAGATTCCGGACAGTGCCCTCCGAGTATTCCGATGCAATCAGAGGCACTCACGACACTTGCGACGTGAGGGCGTCCAGATGCACAAGGGGTTGGTTTAGGACGACTAGGACGACCTCAGAGAGATGTTTGTGCCTTAATATCAAGCGGCTCAATCTCAATCTTTGAAAGTCCGGTGTTGCAAGTTTCAATTTGTTCCAGCCCTTTTGGCAGGGGCGAGCCCGCCATGTCTCGTGCTCCTCTTCGCAGCGTGGTGTTGGTTCCGTTCCTGGTCGTCACCTCCCTTCGGGCCTTCTGTGGCCTGAGGCTCTGGCCGCGGGTGCCTGTTCCTGTCAGGCAAGCCGTGAGTCTGAGTGCTTTCAGCAAGGAGGAGCTGCTAAGCGCCGCGCCAGAGGAGCGCTTGAAGTCCATCTATGGCCTGGATGAGGGCGGCTTTGAGAGTGTAGCAAACGAGATCACGCTTGCCTTCTATAGCGGGAAGAAGATTCCCCTCTGGCTCACGCAGTCTGTCTGGGCAGCCGCCAAAGATGCGGACATCTCTGCCACTGGGGCGTTCATCTGGAAATGTGTGTTTGAAAGTCTTCATGCCCCTACGTATCCTCTAGAAAGTCCTCAAGAACTTTTGTTTTAGCGGTAATTTCAAAGCATCCCCAAACCCACCCCAGATCATGGAGTTCAAGAAAGCCGGGTCCTTTCGCACCGGGACAGCTGTGGACTTCTCATCAGATTTGGACCTGAACGTCGTCACCAAAGAGAACATCACCCGGGCCCAGCGAAATGCATTCAAGGAAAGTTTGGCCTCGTGCCTAGCGCAGGACACGGAGGGCCAAGATTGGCAGGTCGAGCACATGGGCAAGAAATGCATTACCCTTGAGGCCAGGGATGGCTCTGGGTATGTGGACATCGCGTTTATGAACACCGCGTTCGAGATTCTGGGCAGCACTTTGGGGTATGTGAAATCATTAGAGTGGGGCCATCTTGGGCTCGAAAAATACATACTGTGAACTACTCTGCCGTTTTGAGAGGGCATCTTTGAGCCCTGGAGTTCTGGAAGGTTGGGGAAAAGTTGGGAAGCTCAACCAACCCAGGAGCGGTATAGTCGACCGCGGCGACAATGTCGACTTCTTCTCGGAAAGCCCAACCTCTCAGCAGGCCGTTAAGATGACCAAGTCACTTGGTCAACTTTTGGACTTTTTGGGGTTTCCTTGCTTTAAGGGCATAAGCTGGCCTGTGGCTAACTCGCCTGCATATTGGAGAAGTAAGGTTAGCTTTCTTCAACGCTCGAGGCCTCTGTGGATTTCACCTCGAGAACTTGGCCCGAAAGCTAAGCTCAGACTTGTCAGCGCTGGAGCTCTTCAAGAAGATGCTGGAAGAGGTGGAGGGTTGTCCCTGCATTCGGGTCCAGGATGATTCGCCCCCTTTTAATAAGAGCCGCAAGCATTCCCGTCTCAGGCAGTTGCATAGCGCGGGCTCAAACAATGATTTTAGAACCCCCAGGTGCAGGAAAGCGGAGCATCGTTGGAAGAGGTGATTCAAGAGGCTGTGGCTGAGGCCGAGGAGGACCAGGCAGGAAGGCAAACCCAACTCCAGGCACAAGTCCAGCGGATGCAGGAAGTCATTCGCAAGTCCGGGTCGTGAATAACAATCCATTTCTGCTATATTAAACGGTCGGGTTTTGGAAGGGCAGCGCCACGACGTATTTTTCAAAAGACACAAGATCTAAGATTTCTTATAATTAGGGGTGCTAGATGGGAAGGGGTAAACGCCCAAATATTCAGACGAATGGAAAACAAATTAATTATAGACATCCCTTTAGAATAACACTTCACGTAAACCCTCTACTTAAACTAATTAGCGTGTAAGGTTTAGGGGTTAGAGCGATCCAGCTTCGGGAAGCTTAAGTAGTATAGGCGGCCTGCGGCTTAGGTAAGACTGTGGAACATTGGGTTATACACCCTGAACCCTACACCTGCAACCCTGTGGTTGCTCTTGATGCATACTGCCGAAAATTCTAAAG